>JAAALK010000287.1:20627302-20725584 GCA_019279435.1 Zizania palustris | reverse complement strand
TAGCAGATGTTTTCGCTAAGAAGTTTATTAGTACAGTACAAACAGCTATAGCTAGCGCATGCGCGCACATCACAAAAGGCGAAATTATATACGCTTTTAATCGTGACGTGACACGGAAAGTTGTTTTTTGTGCGTGTTTTTTCGAATCTCAACACAACGAAAGTTCGCTTGCATATGTGCATGCATATGATACTCATGAAAGATCGAAGCACCAAATTTAATGCGAGCCACCAAGCTAAGAAGAACAGCCTGTTTTAAAAGGCAAGGATGCATAAGTAGTGTCGTCACATGTACGCGTGGTGTACGTCGAATTTATATTTTTTTTCTTTTTTCCCGCGTACGTCGAAAATATAAGATAGATGTATATCCGTATAGCAATTGAAAGCTAGCTGGCCGTATATCCGTATAGCAGCAGTAGAAATTAACGAACAATGAAGAAAAATCTAGCGAGATGCATGTACAAATTAAGTACTATGTCGTTCAATTCCCTTGTATGTACAGAGACGTATTTTTGTTCCTAAACTTGTATATATACCGCAAGCAACGACACCATGATATATATGATGATATTTTTGAGAGATTAATTGACCCAACACGTTGATATGATATGATGGTACTCTCGGTTATTACATAGGATGGTTAATTACCCGTTAAGTGACACTGTTTGAGGAGTATGTATATATGAAGAATTTTACGGTGCCCTAAATTCTGTAGAGCGTCCAATTTATATAATTCAATGGCTCGGATTTAATATTGGTGATGTATTACCTCCTAAAGATAATATGTCATATAATCTTTCATTAATATTTGTGGGCCCGTATAATTAATTCTTTTCTTTGTATATTAGTAGATTAATTGTTATATACACTAAAAAAGGAAATAATCAACAAACATTTATGTGGACGACATACATGCAAATTACTTTCCATAATCAAGTAGATTAGCCAATTTTATTTTTTAATTAATTATTTTAAATATATTTAATCAACGGTACATAATGGGGTACCGTAAATGGACCCATAAATATAGCTGATAAGAATCTAAAAGGTTTGATGCACTCTAATTTCTACATACTATTTTATTTTAAAATTGTATAATCATTGAGTTTCATAATTAAACCAGCAATTTGCACCGTTGAGAGAGCATTAATTCTCCTTAGTCCTTTCTTTCTTTCTGATAGCTAATTAGCTATGCCTACCTGCAACGGAAACAACTATATATCAATATTATCTTACGTTTCGCAAGACCCGCATCATGCACGTACACATGCAAGAGACCCACCATCGATAATGGTAACATGGTAAAACTTTGTATTCTCCCACTATATATATAGGACTACTACTGGTTTATATCACAGTCACTGCAGAGGTATTAATTCGAAGAGGAGAAAAATTGACAGGTAAAGAACATTTATATGCTCCAAATTTATGGCCATTTGACTTTTCATCAATGGATTTTTTTCACCATTTATTGGCCGGAAAATTAAAGTATGAAATAGTAGTAGCTATAGTTTTCCAATCACTTGGTCAACAAAAAACAAGATGTGTATTTTAAAAAATCAATATTTATAAATTTAGACTTATAAGAAAACTAAAAATATAGATATATATTAGTTCTCACTATGACAGTTATTTTTACTCCTAAAAAATTTCTTAGTTCAAATAAACAAATTTAATGTACTTGTAGTTCAAATTTGTGATCTTTTAATTAAATTCTATAAGGAAGTTCAAATAACTAAAAATACCAAGCTAGTACTAAAAAATCACAAATTTGGACATGATATAAGATACAATGGGATTTATTAGTATAAAAAGTTTTAACGGCAAACAAAGATTTGAATATCGATTTGCTTCTAAACCTAGCTCATTCCATCCATAAACACATTTACCTTCTCGTGGATTCTCTAGTTTGCAAACGTCGTACATGAAAACTTTGTCGAAACATTATGAAATTTTTATCACAGTATATATGTATGATACAATGACACCATGTCAACTTTCATATTTTTTAGGCATTAATTTAATTTTATAGAATTAAAAAAACATTAAGCTCCATGTTGCCGCCCGAGCGTCGTAAATTATATTTTCAATATTTAGATATATTTAGTTGTAAAAGATTAAAAATAGAATCATGAACATAAATATGATTTTTCTACAATTTTTGAGTCATTATTTCATGTACATGCAGTTGTAATTTGACCCACTTGGAAGTAAATCCTACAAATAGGATTAATTTATTAAAAATAGCAATCCCACTCATAAAAGTATGAAAATTTTCCATGGATTAACAGATGTTTAATTATGACTGTAAAAAAAAATTCAAGTTCAAAACATGTTTTAAATGTGATATATAGTGAAAATATGTTTTCACATGAAATAATGGGATCATCACACTTTGCCGAGTGCATTTAGCTATGGCACTCGGCAAAAGTGATTTTTTTGTCTTTGCCGAGTGCCATTCCCATTTGCACTCGGCAAAGATTTTTTATACTGTTTTTTAAAAAAAACTAAAATAGAATAAAGACAGAAAAAAAATCCCATAATTTGTAATTATATAATATACACTAATATTTCATCCTAGAAAATTTCTAGGTTCAAATAATCAAATATAAGGCACAGAGAGTTTAAATTTGGGATCTTTTACTTAAAATCTTATAAACAACTTTTTTAACCAAAAATAGCAAACTAACTCTAAAAATGCCAATTTTTGACATGGTATAAGATAAATTGAGTTTTAGTAGTACAAAAAGTTTTAAGTTCAAACAAATATTTGAATATCGATTTGCTTCTAAACCTAACTCATTTCATCCCTAAACTCCTAAACCTTCTCGAAGGTTGTCCAATTTCTAAAGGTCATACTTGAAAACTTTGTCGAAACATTATGAATTTTTTTGGGCACTCAGCAAACACTTCACCAAGTCCTAAAAATAACACTTGGCAAAAAAGTTACAAACGGTGCGCAAACGTCAATGATGGTTGGTTTGCCGAGTGTCAAAATTTAAAACTTGACAAACAAAAAAATGAAAATAAAAAAACTGGATGTCGGGTGCGGTGTTGGGGACAATGCGTGGCGTGGCCGCATGACACTGGGGGTGGTGTGGGGCGGGGCATGGCAGGTCGCCCGACGTGGCGTCGGCCGAGGACAGGGCAGGGAGCCCGACGCGGCGCCGGCTGGGGCGGGGCGCTCGACCGGAGGCGGGACGTGGAACCGGGGGCGGGGTTGGGAGACCGGCGCGGCACCGGGGGCGGGGCGGGGAGACCGACGCAGCACCGACCGGGGACCGGGCGGGGCGAGGCGGCGGCCCGGCAAGACGTCGGGGCGGTGGCGACCGGCAGCGACGGGACGACGACGAGGTGGCGCCGGGGTGTTGCTGGGGCGGAGCCGGCGCGGTGGCAGGGGAGGAGAGGGAAGATGGAAGGGAATGGAGGGAGGAGGGAAGGGAAATAATATGGTATTTAAAGAAAATTTGTGAAATTTTTTAAAAAAAGTGCGCCAAAGACTGAAATTTCACGGGGAAATTGTGCGGGAATGGGAAATGTTTGTTTGCTGAGTGTTGCACTCGGCAAACCAAAATTTTTTGCCGAGTGCCTCAAATTTAGCACTCGGCAAACCCAAATTGTTTGCCGAGTGCCTCAAATTTGGCACTCGGCAAACATTTTTTATTTTTTTAAACAAATTGTCAGATATGTTTTTCATTCTTTTTCTTAAAAACAATTTATGAAATAATAGTGGGTAACACATAAAAATCTAATACAAACATGAATATGATTTTTCTATAATTTTTTGTTTATTATTTCATGCTCTTGCAGTTCAAATTTCACCTATTTCAATTTAAATCCTAGAAACATACTTAATGAATTAAAAATAGCAAACTGAAATAAAAAAATATGAAATTTTTACATGGGATAATATATGTTGTATTTTGGGTGCAAAAAAAATTCAAGCTCAAGCAAATATTTAATCATTAATTTGCTTTCAAACCTATCACATTTCTTCTCTAAACTCTAATTCATCCTCTCTAAATCTCCAATTTCTAAACACTATATGTGACAATTTTATCAAAATATTTTTAAATTTTTATCACAATATCTATGTATCATATCATAACACCATGATAAATCTCATATTTTTTGGACTTCATTTGATTTTTTTTAGAATTATAAAACTATTAAGGTCTACATTGCCGATAGAGTATCGCAACCTACTTTTTTCAAAATTTATTTCAATTTAGTGTATAATAACTAAAAATATACTAACAAAAATGAATATGATTTTTCTATATTTTTTGGTTCATTATTTTAAGCACCTGTAGTTCAAATTTCACATGTTTCAATTTAAATCCTACAAACATACTTAATAAATAAAAAATAGCTAATTGACCTAAAAAATATGAAATTTTTACAAAGGATAATATATGTTGTATTGTGAGTGTAGAAAAATTTTAAGTTAAAATAAAATTGCAAATACCACATAGACTTGAAACATTGTTTCACCCAAAATTAAAAAAATGTTTGCCAAGTGTTTTTTTAAAAAACACTTGGCAAACCAAGTGTTTTTTTTGAAAAACACTCGGCAAACCAGTATCTTTGCTGAGTGTTTTTCAAAAAACGCTCGGCAAACCCAGAAAAAAATTGGCCGCACAAGCACGACGTTGTGACATCCGTTAGTATCAAGGTTTTGTCGAGTATATTTTTAAAAAAACACTCGGCAAACAATTGGTTTGCCTAAGTGTTTTTAGTTTGTCGAGTGCCCGAAAAATTGCACTCGTCAAAATTACGGACACTCGGCAAATATTGATTTTCCTGTAGTGTAACAGATCAATGACATGCATCAGTAATACACTTATAATGATAAACTATTTTATATGTGTCACTAATACTATATTATTAGATCTACGTAAATGATAATATTGGATTCATTAATTTTATGGTTGATGATATATTAGAAAATAAGCTAATAGTCTAATATTCATATTCTTTTTTTCTTTCGAGGGTGACCATATATAAGAATGAATACCTAAAGAGAAATAATAAGACCTTTCGTCGCAAACATATTAGACCTTTATAGAGAAAAGTCGTAAAAATATGACATTTATAGAAAAAAAGGATGATATCTACATACAGTGCATCCAATGAATTAACAAGACTTTTCGTCGCAAACATTTTAGACCTTTATACGTATACTAGTCAGATGCCTGTGCTTTGCAACAGAACGTTATTCTGTAATAGGGTTTTTGCGAAAATTTATGTTTCTGTATGATTTTTCAGAAATCTAAGGGTTTTTACACAAAATTAGTACATCCGCGCAAAATACATAAATTAAAAGACCGAAATATAAAAATACATTTTTATTTTCTTTTTCTTATTTTTTTCTTTTTCCTCTTTTTCTTCTTCTTCCTTTTTTCTTTTTCTTCCTTTTTTTCTTTTTCCCACGCACGCACATGCATCATGCATGCATGCGGCGCTGCGCGCGCTGACTGCTTTTCCCGGTTTTTCCAGGCGCTGCTTTTTCCACGCCCGGTTTTTCCAGGCGCTGCGCTCCGCAGGAGCGGACGGAGTCCCCGCTTTAATATAGTTAAGATATGTACTGCATATACTAAAATTGTGAAAAAAATGCAACTATATATCTCCGATAATAAACCCTAGCTTAGGATATTTTGTTCCATTATATTTCACCTTTTGCTATACATGTACGTCTGCGTGTCAGCGAGAGAGCAAAAAAATTATATAGTTGACCGAGAAGGTCAATTAGTCGTTATCAAATTTAAATGCCCGATTTCTCATCTAATTAATCCTTTCGATCGATCATAATCCCATCACGTGGATCGACAAGGAAGTTACTTTGGTTTGAAAAACTGTCAACTAATAATTTGTTCTTCTTACGGTTTAGGTGAAGTTAAGCTAGTGAGTCGTCGTGTCGATCTATCACACCGAGATTTTATTTTGAGATAAAATTAATGAATTGGTAATGTGAATTAATAAATTAGTGCTGCGAGTAAAATATCAAATTATCTCTTATTAATAAAAAATACTCTCTATGTCTTACAAAAACTTCGATTTTGAGATGGAGATCATAAATTATTAGTGAGAGTAAAATAGAAAAATACCACTTATTAATAAAAAATAGTATCATTAAGTGATAACTAATAGATAGTTAACGGCCGGTATTAGACGAAACAATATTGATTTGTGAATTGAGAGTAGGTAAGTAAATAGAAATAAAGTATATTTGAGATAAAGTTCAAGTTCTCGAAATAATGTATTCTGGGACGAAGATAAAAGTATATATATTGTGAATTGATATATCAAGAGTATAAGTGATATTGAAGTAATAAAATTTTCTGATTTGTAAACCGAGGATAAATAATAAGGTATAAATAATGTTTTCTAGATAAAGTTAAAAAGTTAAGTTATAAATAAAGTATCTTTCGAGACGGTAGGATGTATATATATCTATCTACGGGAGCGCTATTCTACACCACGTGTGTAGAATAGCTATTCTACACCGACTACTTTCAGTAGTAGTTTTTTTAATAGAATAGCAGTTGAGTACTAATTTTTTCTCAGTAGTAGATTTTTCGGTAGAATAGTTATTCTATACCCGTGGTGTAGGATAGCATTTGTGTGTATATATATATATATATATATATATATATATATATACGGGAACGCTATTCTACACTATGAGTGTAAATGCTATTCTACACCGATCATCCCAATCGTGCCCACCCCACACCCAATCCCAACCCCTCCATTCCACATCGGTGTAGAATAGCTATTCTACACCCGTGGTGTAGAATAGCATTTGTATATATATATATATATATATGTGTGTGTGTGTGTGTTTTTTTTCACTTGATATCAAGCGTGTTGCAGCAGCAAAACCAGAAAATATGACGTAGTGGTGATCGGTGTAGAATACGTGTGTGTATATATATACTATCCTACACCACAAGTGTAGGATAGCTATTCTACACATGTGGTATCCTACATCACATAGGATAGCTATTCTACACATGTGGTGTAGAATAGCGCTCCCATATATATATTGTGAATTGATATATCAAGAGTATAAGTGATAGTAATAAAATTTTCTGATTTGTAAACCGAGGATAAATAATAAGGTATAAATAATGTTTATTAGATAAAGTTGAGTTATAAATAAAGTATCTCTATTTACTCAAAATAGTAAACTGACTTACAAAATACAAAAATTTTGCATGAGAAAAGTCATTTCGTATTTAGTTTATAGAAAAAAATCAAGTACAAAAAAGAACTAATCATCAAATTGATTTTAAATCTAACTCATTTCTTCACTAAAGTATATTTCCTCTCATGATAATCTCGAGTTTTTTAGCATCATACATGACAAATTTTTCAAAACATTTTAATTTTTTATCATAGCATCTATGTATCATATAATAACACCATGATAAGTCTCATGTTTTTCAGACTTCATTTGATTTTTTTAAATTAAAAAACTATTAAGCTTCATGTTGCTGATAGAGTGTCGCAACCTAGATTTTTAAAATTTTATTTCAATTTCGTGCATAAAAACTTAAAATATAATAAGAAACGTGAATATGATTTTTTTTATAATTTTTGGTTAGTTATTTTAGCCTAGTTCAAATTTCACCTATTTTAATTTAAATCTTAGAAACATACTTTAATTGATTAAAAATAGAGTACATAACTAAAATGTGAATTTTTTACATGTGATTATATATGTTGTATTTTGAGTGTAAAAAATTAAGAAAAAACCAAATTGGAAATATAGGCTCAAAACAAGGTTTACACAGAAAAAATAATGGGTTTGCCGAATGTTTTTTTAAAACACTCGGCGAACCGAGTGTTTTTGCCAAGTGTATTTTAAAAAAACATTCGACAAACCCGAAAAAAACAATTTACCCGTATAAACACATCGTCGTCAACGTCCGTTAATACTTTTTTTGCCTTGTGTATTTTTAAAAAATACTTGGCAAATAATTAGTTTGCCGAGTATTTATAGTTTGTCGAGTGTTTTTAAAAAAAACACTCGGAAAATCTGTATTTATCGAGTGCCCCAAATAATACTATCGGCAAAGGTTCGACGCTCGGTAAATTTAGATTTTCCGTAGCAATAAGGTGCCGTTTGGTTCAGGAGTATGATAGAACGGAATGGCTCCGTTCCAGATTCTGAGAATGGAATGGTTTCGTTCTGCATTTGGAAGCAAGAACGGAGCCACTCTGTTTTTTGTTTGGTTCTGGAATCTGATAGAACGGAATGGTTCTATCCTTTGTTTGGTTTAAGAGTGCACCTTTTTCGGGGAGGGACGAGTGTGGGCTGCGAACGGGAGGGATGGGGAAGGAAGGAGCCGCTCGGTTCCTTCTTTTTGGGGGAACGGATGGTTCCGGATCTGAAGGGAATATTCTCTTTTTTGGAACCACTTTGTTCCACCAGATTCTAAGCTAAACACATCAAAAATAGAATGGAGTCATTCGCTTCCACCAAACTCCTGAACCAAACGCCACCTAATCGTTCTTCATGTGCTAAATGTAAGGTGCGTATATGATTTTTAGGTGAATAAAACTAAAGCTTAATTACATTAATGGAGTGGTCAGTTGTCGTCAGCCGATAGCTCCATTACCTCATCCGGTGGCAGATTTGATCGAAATAATTTAATACATAAATCTAGAGTTCTCCTATCTAAACACTTTCTAAAAAACACATGACAAAAAAATATGGTTAATGAATAATATGATAAAGAAAATTTTGTTGATTGACTACTTAACCCCTAACATAATAGACCCAATGTTTAACCCCTAATATTTTAATATTATTTATTTAGCGTAACCTCCCAAAGTGGTTTTGTAAAGTGGTTTTGACCTGGCGTGCTAAGTTGGACGACAATATGTAGAGTGTTATGTAGACTTATATGACTATTATCTGATTTAATATTTTCAGGCTCATAACAAAAAATTTAAGGCATAAATTGTTTATACATGATACATAAACATGACACAAACAAGACGCAACACAATCTTATCCAAAGTAGAAGAGATGCTAGAGTGAATGAGAAGGCACGAACAAGATGTGACCGTTAGTTTTTAATGCTGGTGTTATGACCAACCTGTGGTAATGTTGTCTAACATGACGCGCCAACAAAGCAAAGCCACTTTACAAAATTATGAGTTAAACGCTTAGTTTATTAGGTTAAAAACACTTTACAAAATCACTAGTTAAACACCTAATTTATTTGGTTAATTAGAGGGTCAGTATGTGACGGTTGCGTAGAATTATTTGTTTGATTAACAATAACAAATTGTGGCCTAGCAAAGGCCCATTGCCCCAAGGAAGCGGGGTGATTAAGGGTACCTTTGGTTTGGCTTCCGGAAGCAGCTTTTGCTTCCTGGAAGCCAAAAGCCAAACCAAAGGGTATATTTCTACCCAGCGGCTTTAGTAAAAGTAGCTTTTGGTGCAGTGTAAATGTGAAAGCTCTTCCAGACCTGCTTTCTGCGGCCTTTGGCTTTTGGCTTCGCAACCATGCAAAATTTCATAAATTGACATTTCAAATTTCATACAACCATACAAAATTCCATAAATTGACATTTCAAATTTCATACAACCATACAAAATTTCATAAATTGACATTTCAAATTTCATACAACCATACAAAATTTCATAAATTGACATTTCAAATTTCATACAACCATACAAAATTTCATAAATTGACATTTCAAATTTCATACCATACAAAATTTCATAAATTAATATTTAAAATTTGATACAACCATATAAAATTTCATAAATTGACATTTCAAATTTCATACAACCATACAAAATTTTATAAATTGACATTTCAAATTTCATACACTCATACAAAATTTCATAAATTAAATTTTTTACACAGTTCACAGCTCAAAGCAACTTGTTCACAGCCGTTTTAGCCAAACGACTTTGAGCTTTCTCACAGCTGACTTCCCACAGCAGCTTTTCCACAGCCCACAACCCACAACAGCTTTTTCCCACAGCCAATGCTCAACCAAAATGACACGAACCGATACATACGCACAAAAGTAAATACGTGGGCCCACGTATTTACAACTCACGGTGAACGTAGTATACGGGCAATCAAGCGGAAAGTGGCAACCTTCAATTTATTTGGCTTTTCTGTGTGCTGCAGGAAATTTTCTGTACAATCTGCGCCTTGGTGACCTTTTAATTTCAACCCACAAATATTTTAATTTTGAGAAGGATTCTAAAGTACCATTGATCAACAAAAAATAAATATTGTAAAGTTGTAGGTAAGAAGCATTGAAAGAATAAAACTCGTAGATTTACGAACCAGGAATATGTAACAGACACTACCAGCAAACCAAAATTAGTGGAGTGTTTGAAACTTTACTGAGTGCATTATTTCGGGCACTCTGCGAAGATGAGTTTACCGAGTGTTTTTTAAAAAATACATAGCAAACAAAAAACAATTTATAAATCAATTATTTGCCGAGTGTTTTTTTAATCTCTTGGTAAAAAACGGTACTAACAAACGTCACGACGGCATAATTTTTTTAAAATAATATTTTTTTAAAAAAAACAAATATGTATGTTGATTTCGAAAAATTACAGAAGTAGCATGCGGTCGGCATTTGAAGTGCCCACTAGAGCAGACGTGGCATCCAGTCGGCACTTCAAGTGTCGACCGCATGTTACTTTTGCAATTTTTTGAAACACATACATATTTGAAATTTTTAAAAAAATATATATTTAAAAAAATACACGATGGCATGCTTCGCGGTTTTAAAAAAATCATATTTGCCGAGTGTTTTTTAAAAAGCACTCGGCAAAGACAATGAGTTTGCCGAGTGTTTTTCAAAAAACATTCGGCAAACCTATTTTTTATGTGTATGAACCATTGTTTCGAGTCTACATGATATTTTCAATTCTGTTTTAACTTGAAATTTTTTTTCTACACTCAAAATACAACATATATTATCTCATGTAAAAATTTCATATTTTGTTGGTTCGGTTTATTATTTTTAAATTATTAAGTATGTTTCTAGGATTTAAATTGAAATAGGTGAAATTTGAACTACAAGTGCCTAAAATAATAAACCAAAAGTTATAAAAAATCATATTCATGTTTTTAAGTCTATTTAGGGTTTTTATCAACTTCATTGAAAGAAATTTTGAATAATTTAGGGTGCGACACTCGATTGACAACGTGAAGCTTAATAGTTTTTAATTATAAAAAATCAAATGAAGTATGAAAAACATTAGACTTGTCGTGGTATTATTATATGATATATAGATGTTGTGATAAAAAATAAAAAATGTTTCGAGAAAATTATCACGTAGAGTGTTTAGAAATCGGAGATTATGTGTGGCGCCCCGATTTACCAAATCGGAACATTGTTGAATTTCCGTAGAAAAACAATAATAACAAGAGGTTTATCATGCGACAACGTATATATGGGCAATCATTCGTGTTTCGCAGACCACATTATTACACAAGTGTGAAAGTAAAAGAAATAATGAAAATAAACGGCG
The DNA here is from genome assembly GCA_019279435.1 of Zizania palustris. Classification (NCBI taxonomy): domain Eukaryota; kingdom Viridiplantae; phylum Streptophyta; class Magnoliopsida; order Poales; family Poaceae; genus Zizania; species Zizania palustris. The sequence goes on along the minus strand of JAAALK010000287.1, from coordinate 20,714,058 downwards.
TGACGAACGTCTTCTTCAGGATCTTCTTGACTGGGTCGCTACTCCAGACCATCCTCCTCATAGTAAGCAGCCTCTGAAGTGTTTGTCCAACGGGTATGAGTACAAAAGTACTCAACAAGCCACCACAGATGCAATAGTAATGCAAGGTAATAACAAGGAAGGATAATGGCTAAAAGTGCGGAAAAGTACATTGTTCAGTTACTGCATTTAGTGTAGTCAAGTTTAATCATGCAGAATATTAAACATGAACATCATAATATCATCTAACTCGAGGAGTACGTTTTCCCTCCTCGCTCAACAGTCCTTACATGTCAAGTCATCATGCACATACATTGAAAGTAAACTAACTATGGGATGTCACACAACCCACCCTTGACCATGGGCTCAGCTTTTCGAAAAGATTTTAAACTCTGATCAGAGGTGTACCACTATACCCGCAAGGCACGCACTCATCCCATACACCAAAGTGTAACGAGATGACCCATACCATGGGAACTCGTGCCAAAACCTCCGCATTAAATGCTCCAAGCGATAATCACCCGCTCTAGGTTTCGCCGGCGCGTCGGGCCGTATCCCGGCTAACGTCGCACCCCCTTTTGTGCCACGTCGGTACAAGCCACCCGCAGGTGCTGCTTGACCCATCTCCAAGTGGTGCCTCGGATTGGAACACTCCATACCTTAGTTAGGACTTACCCACTAGACTTGTGGTTAGTACGGAAATGTATTGCAACGGATCCCACAGACCGGTCCTTATAGTGCCTAGGGTGCTACCGACCAATGCCCTAGCTTGCACTCGGAACCCACCATGCATACACTTAACCATAACTTTATCACCAACAGAATTCTAGAGATAAGAATAACGGGATCATATAGTAGATTCCAAATTGCTACGACCCATCTTTAACCTATAGCAATTGTGTCAATACATCGGACACTATCTAATAGTACTAATAATATGGTGACAAGGAGTTTAGGCTAGATAGCATGGATTGGGTTTGCACTTCAAGGTCGGGGATCTAAATAAATATAATGTAAGGTTTTCATTTGACTAATGCATGTATAGCCTATGTGTTTTAGCGATAGTTTAACAAAACTGGGTTCAATATGCTCAAAAGATTGGTTTAGTGACTTGCCTTGATCAGCGAAGAGTGAGGGAGGAACTTCAGGGAAGTGTTCCGACTCCTCAACGGCATCGTAGTCTTCTCGATGTAAATAATAAATATAACATTCAATAAAACAATCCAAAAATCACACAACATGCATATAAAGCTTGATTGGTTTGAACCAAGGAAAATAAAGTTGTTAAGATTCTGAAATTTATTTTATGAAAATTTTAAAATGAACTTTAATGGAATTATAGCCTTTCTAAAAAGGAATAGAAATGTAAACTAATGTATTTTAAATTTCTATCTAATTTAAAATAGGAAGTTCAGTGTAAACCTAGTGGTTCTATTGTACTAATATGGAGAGAATAAAATATAATTTTTTTTGAAATGGAAATGAACAAATTTTGGGTTCATCCTAAAGTGCATTTGAATACTTTATTAAATAAACATAAAATACTCAAAGTAAACCTACTGTTTTTATTGTACAAACATGTAGAGAATAAAATTATAAATTTTCTGGAATTGAAATGGTTAAATTTTGAGTTAAAATGAGCAAGATATGAATTTTAGAAGTTTAAAACTATTTCTGAAATTTTATTTAAACTCAAAAACATTCGTCGGTCCACGGTGAACCAGATCCACCGTGAACTCGCGCATTATGCGCGTGCGTCGGATCCAGATCCACCGTTGGATCACGATCGGACGCGCGAGGGCGAGGCGGGTGGTTTAAATGAAAACGGACGGCTGAGATTAAAAGATCGAACCGGTACGCATCGGGTGGCCCAGATTGAATACAGGTCTTAAGTCTAAACGGACGATCCAGATTAGATCATACCACTTCGCAGAGATCTAACGGATCTGATTAAACCGTGTGAACGATTTAACCGCCACCATCGGATCCAGATCGCACGGTCGCGATTGAATCCGACACGGCACGGGTACTCTACCCGGGCCAGTCGTCTTCTCCGGCGACGGCGAGCGGGCCAGAGGCCACGGTGAGCAACGGCGGTCCTAGCTATGCCTAGAAATGGAAATAGGGCGACTAGGGGAGTACGGGGGTACCGTTGCGGAGGTCCGAGGTCGACGGACTGTGGCCGGCGACAAGCGTAGACGGCGGAGATGTCCGGATCCATCGTCGGCGAGGCGGTTCTGGCAGTCTTCGTCGGCTATGGAGCGACGGCCGAGGTCGGGGTGGTCTCTACAGTCACGACAGTGCGGTCATCGAGGACGGAGGGGGACTCCGGCGATGGCGAGCAGTGACTGGAGAGGGGGTGGCGGTGTGGTGCTAAAAACCAAAGTGGGGCGCTCTAGTTTGTTCTCAACGCGATCGGACGTGCGGGCTGGACGCGGTGGAGGCCAGGGGTTTAAATAGAGGCGACGGTGGGGGTCAGAGGGGGATGCATGCAAGGAAAGCCGAGGGGAGGGCATTCACTCGCCAGCGAGGTCTTGCCATGCATGGGCGCTGCGATCCCGGGGCTTAAATGCGTCCCTTAACGCGATTAAATGGCCGGAGGGCCTCGGGGTGCATTAAACCGGCGATAATTAGAGGGAGGGGGCCGGCGGGGGCAGATCCGAGGCAAGGTCTTCGGCCGACGGAGTTAGGGGGAGCGCGAGGTGGACGACGGGTCCGACAGGCGGGCCATGGCGGTCAGTGAGCACGGGCGTACGGGCGTGGCGGCTGACGGGTGGGCCAAGGCGTGCGGGGGTGATGGCGCCAACAGGTGGGGCCAAGCCGTCGGGTGCGCGCGTGGAGGGAGGGGGCTCTGATGAGTGGGGCCTGCTTGTCAGTACGGGGTGCGAGGAGGAGTGGGCTGGGCCGGCCGGTGGAGGGAGAAGAGGGGGAGGGGGTCGTTACTGTTTAAAATACTTTTCTGAATAAATTTAATTGCTAAAATTAGTTTAAAATATTTGGGTTGCTTCCAAGAGTGATAAAAATTTGTAAACATTCTCAAAAATATATCTTAGCCTTGGGATCATATACAAAATTTTCTAGCCTCTGGTTTGGATATTTTTCTAGGTTCTAGTTCAATTAATCTTAGAAGGGTATTAAAGGTATTTCAAAATTAATTATTTTCAATATAATAAATGGTATTTTTATTTCTATGAATATTTTGGGGTGTTACATTATGAGAGGAGGAACTAGGGTTTAGAGAAGAAATGAGATATGTTTGAAACAAGTTTGATGGGTAAATGATTTTTTATACTTGAAATTTTTTCTACAATCAAAACACAACATATATTATCTTACGTAAAAAATTCACATTTTTTGGTTTAGTTTGTTATTTTTAAATTATTAAGTATGTTTCTAGGATTTAAATTGAAAAAATTTAGGGGAGTTTGACGAGTGTTTTTTAAAAAGCACTCATCAAACACTTGTGTTTGTCGAGTGTTTTTTCAAAAGACACTCGGCGAAGCACCCCAAAAATATGTTTTTGTGTGAACATTATTTTGAGCCTATTTGGTATTTCCAATTTAATTTTAGCTTGAATTTTTTTACACTCAAAATACGGAATATATTATCCTATGTAAAAATTTCAAATTTGGTAAGTTCCATTTTCAATTTTTAGTTCATTAATTATATTTCTAGGATTTAAATTGAAATGGGTGAAATTTGAACTACATGTACCTAAAATAATAAACCAAAAATTATATAAAAATCATATTCATATTTCTTAGTCTATATTTAGTTCTTATGCACTAAATTGAAAGAAATTTTGAAAAATTTAGGTTGCGACACTCGATCGGCAATATGGAGCTTAATAGTTTTTTGATTATAAAAAATCAAATAAGTCTAAAAATACGACTTGTCATGATATTATAATATGATATGTAGATACTCTGATAAAAAATTAAAAATATTTTGAGTTAAGAAAGAGGAGATTCTCCGATGAGTAATTAGGGATTAGAGAAGGAATGTGATAGCTTTGAAAGCAAATCAATGGTTATATTTTTGTTTGAACTTAAATCTTTTTTTACAATCAAAATACAATATATCTTATCTAATATAAAATTTAGTAATTTTTGGATCAGTTTACTATTTTTCATTAATTAAATGTGTTTGTAAAATATAAATTGAAATAGATCAAATTTGAACTCAAGTACACGAAATAATTAACTAAATTGTCCAAAAATTATATTCATGTTATTAAATCTATTTTTAGTCATTACCCATTAAATTTGAAAACATTTCACAAAAACTATCAAGAAAATAATGAAAAATATTTTAGCACAAATAAAAAATATTTGCCGAGTGTCATATTTGAGACACTCAGCAAACTACATTGCGTGGGCGCCCATTTTTTTGCATGCGCGCGAGCTTGACCAAAATTTCGAAGAATGGTGCCTAAACCCAGAACAAGTGCGCGCAATTTTTTTCATTTGCTTTAAAACCACCTCTCCTCTCAGCTTCTTCACCATCCTCCTTCTCCCCTACTCCACCGCCGCCCCTTCCTACATCACCAGTCCCTTCGTCGCCCCTGCCTCATCGTCGTCTGTGCCTCGCCATCGTCCGCGTCTCATTGGCGTCCATGCATCGATGCTCGTCTGCGCCTTGTCGTCGTCCACACCTCATCTCAGCGCCGCTTCGCCATGCCATGCGGTTGTCGCCACGCCACGCACGTCGCACGTCCCTGCTCTCCGCGTGACCATCGCCGCGCCATGCATGCCGTGCGGCCGTCACCGCGTCGCCCTCCTCACAAAGTCATGCCCGCCGTGTTGCCCCGCGCGAGCCGCACCACGCCCTGGCCTGCTAGGCAGCGCTCTGACTGGCTGCCCCCTCCCCTCCCCCCTCCACGACACGTTACGCCCTCTAGATGTTCCATCAAATATGTGTATAGGGCGTCCACCCTCTACTGCAAATGGTCTGTCATGTTTGTTTGGCTATTGTGAAGTTGTTTTTGTTCATCGAGTGTGTGTATAGTACTCGGTGAACCCTTCACCGACTGCCCGATAAAAAACACTCGGCGAACCCCGCTACGTCGACAACGGGTTTGTTGTGTACCCTTTGCCAAGTATAGCACTCAGTGAACTTTTCGCCGAGTGCAAAAGAGAATCTGCCGAGTGTATAGGACACTCGGAAAAAGTATGTTCTCCCGTAGTGAGAGTAGAAATAATTTTTATAAAGTTAAAGAGCTAGGAGTAAAGTATTTTTGAGACAGAATAATAACATCTACATAAATTATGGTCATGTACTCCCGTACGTGTAGCCTTCGCCGAGTGCCCCATAGAATACACTCGGTGAAACGTTTATATATCGAGGGTCAGGTTGTCGTGCGTGCTTTTCCGAGTGTAGCACTCAACAAAGCCTTCATAAATGTATTCCAGGCTTCGCCCAGTGCCATAGGCACTCGGCGAAACACCGCATTCCCGTAATGAGCCCTGTAGGAGGACTGGAGGTGGATAATTTTTTTAAATAATATATTTTTAATCGAAATTATATTGCTGGTATGCGATATCAGAAAATCACAAAAATAGATATGCATATCAAGAATGTAATTTTGAATAAAAAATATATTATTTTAAAAAATTCAGAGATGGATACATATGCGACCAGACCATGCATACGTCTTTTGACAACGTTTAAATAAGCTAGAATAACCCCCTTCCTTAATCTACGAACTGCAGCCTGCAGGTGATGTCACTTTATAAGAAGCTAGACAGGGGTTGTACCCTATATATATTAGGTCAAATATTATAGTATTCTTTTCAGATGGATTTTAATTCCCTATAGTTTTGCAACGTATCTTGAGTTATTCGATCACATTAGAATTTCGAACATTTTAACATTTTGTTTCTTAATCACACCGTGATTGTAAGCACTACGCATACCGTGCCTATGAGATATTCTCTTGTCTCTCCGATGACACAGATTGGCACAATGTCTCAAAATTATTCAAAACGGTTCTACATGCATGTGACACTAGCTGTATCTCCGTTATACTTATTATTTTTAATTTGCTATTTATAACAATAACAAGTCTCTCTATACTACTTTATGTCATAAGCAGGCAAGGATGAGCACGAGGGCATCGGCCGTGAACATGGCATTGTATTATCTATATGTATACTGCTAGTAGTGATAAATCTACCACCACCATCGGCTTTTTATTGACACATGATCTCTATTGTCAATAAAATTTATATTATTTTTAAAACCAATATGTTTATTTTGAAATCGAATTACGATGAATATTATTTTATCATGTTTTAAGTTATTTGCATCATTTGCATGATATTTTTCAATGTTGTAAATTTTTTCCGATATAATATTTTTTTTCACTGTCAGACCAAGATCCAATGAGAGTACTCCATCATATCCCCATTGCAAGCCCATGCTATCATCCTATAACATGACTCATGTCCGCAGCTGAAACATAAAGCATAGTTGCCACTTGCCAACTTTCAGACTAACCGTTAGCCGTTGACTGGTGGTTAACAATTTGATTATCACTAAGCTAAACAGGACCAGTAACAATATATAGCAACCGGATCGGTTCGTTACTATAATAATTAATCGAGCCGATCACTATATTGCTATCACCCTGTTAGTACTCCAACTAACCCAACCTAGGAGAGATGGAACAACTGAACGTGATATCGATCGACGTTGCAATCGCAGTCGCAGGCCCTTTTCTCCCGGTGGACGAGACGTCAATGGTACGGTGAATAGAATGCTCCATTACCTAATTACTCCTGAGATTACTGCCGTCCTAATCGCTACATTATCATCCTCCCCAATTCACTGCTGCCGTTAGCCGTCTCTTTTAATGTTGTTGTTAGTCTGATCTGCCTTCTAGAAAATAAGATGAAGACATTTTTAACGAGGTAGATCTTTGACGGCTTATCTATACGACTTTAAAAAAACTATATATTGGCGGTAAATATATCACCACCGCTAGTACACGTGGATCCTTTCTACTTTAAAAAAGTTAATAATCGTAAATTTTTCACCACCGCTAGTTTCTCATGATATGTGTACCTTTATTATTAGTAAAATTTATATTAATTTTAAAATTGGTATATTACTTTTGAAACTGAATCATGATGAATGTTATTTTATCATATTTTAAGTTATTTGTATCATTTACATTATGTTTTTTTAATGTTGTAAATTTTTTCATGTTAAGTTTGATTATATATTTATTGTTTAAAATATAATCTTCAGGATAAGTGCACAGTCACTTCAAGTTAAGTTTGATTATATATTTATTGTTTAAAATATAACTTTTGACATATTCGTCAAGTTTGTATTTACAAATCTTTCACAAAATTATACGCGTGTAACTTTTGTTAGAGATTCGATTCGTGCAAAAGAATTAAGTGATCAAAGTGATTTTCTTCTACGACGAGGAGGATCGGAGAAAATTAATTCTCGATAAGTCCCGCGGAATTCTGGCGTTGAAAAGAACTTGGAACTTAGCTAGCTAGCTAGGATGAGCTTTGATATGTAGCAAGAAGGTGATGGGAGCAACCAAAAGGGCCAAGGAGATCACGAAGCAACTTGCATTTGTGATAGCTGGTGGGACTTGGCAGGGAACAGAGCAAACTGATGTAGCAAGTCAATGCAATTATCGTGTAGCCCTAACAGCTCACTGTTCTAGGACAGAAACTTTAAAGGCTCCTGCTATTTGTGATCGAAATAGGTCTAGTTATCATATATAGTTGTCGGTATGGTTACCGTAGAAATTAGTCTGATTTAGTAGTTCTAATATAATTTTAACAGATTATTTTCCAGCGAGATGACAAAAAAATACGGTGCCAATATGGTGAACTGAACCCTGGTCGAGAGTAGACTCTCCAGAGAAACGTTGTTACCAAACTAACGCTTTTGTCATCGCTACCTTTTTCGTTCGGTTTGGAATGATAGAAGCAAAAAAGGCGAAGTTCGAAGGGCACTTGTAGGACACGCTACAGTCCTACAGCCAACAAGAATGGCACAAAATTTTAGTGTTCCAAACCATAGGGAGATTGCAGGTTTTGTTCCACAACTAGCTAATCTAAATATCTTGCTGACTTATCCAATTAGTTAAATAGTATAAATATCTAACTAATGAGAATCTTTAGAAACGGTTATTTCTTAACTTCTAGAATCTAGCTTATTTTCGAATTTTGAAGTTATTGATTCTTACCATCTAGGTTTAGAATCTAAACGGTTTGTTTTAGTTTGAGTTTTTGTAGTTAGAGCCATCAAAAACTAAAACTAAACAAAACAGGCCTTATGTCTTAACCAAGTTCTGAATTCTCATTGGTTAATATATTTGCACTTTGTATTGGATTCGTGTGTGCTTGGATTAGTATTTCACTCCTCGCCATGCCAACACGGCAACATGGACAACACCCTCACTTACAGGTCGACCATGTTTGTCCAGACCAGATGCAAGCCAGTTGATCTATAGTGGCTAGGCTGGTACGGACTACAAATTGCTTCACGCCTTCACCCAGTGTATAGTAGAGCGAAACAACTTGTAATTTGTAAAACCTGGTATGAAATAGCAGATAGATTTGTCCAGTGCAAATGACCGGGAAATACTCTCATGCCAGGAAACGCTGGCCACTCTGAGTCTGAGCTTGATTCAGGCAGGCACTCCACGCAACCTTGAACAGTTTGGCCAGAAAGGAAGAGGAGAAGCGCACGCCAACAGGTGCATCCTACCACTACCAGTCCATGTCCATTCAGGCAGATCAAAAGGCCCCATCACGCCGCATTTAACTCATGCGGTGCCACCTCCGTAGCATACAACATGTGGTGAAAGACCAAAGATGGAAGATTGATAAAACTCTTATTATAATAAGAGATAATTTCTTATATATTACTGAAAGTTCATCTGTTCACTCGTACTCTCAATAACATGTAAGGGATATATAAAAGATATTAAAGAACTAAACTTTTTAACTTATGAAACGAGAGTGGAGGTAAAGATCCGGTGCTCAAGTCTTTTCTTGTTGGGATTGGGACGGATTACTTGCCTCTGCAGTGGACCGACTACTACTTAGGTCGTAGCAGCAGGAGAGCTATAGCGCCTCTCAGCTTCAAGCATTGATTCCCTGGCAACTGCAACAAGATCGCAACGAGTTGAGGAAATGCTGGTCTTTTGCCATCATGTGCAATGAACAAGTGCCACCAGATCAGAGAGAGTTAGGCTTTGATTCGATCATACCGGAAAAACGATGAGCCGGATGGGTGAGCTGCAATTATTGATCACGGCAGTATGCTTTGTCAAACGCAGAGGCTTGGAAATGTTGCACCCAGAGACAGGAATTGATGCTGCTTCTGTTACTACAAGCTGGAGCACAGTATGAGTATGTAATGTTGGAAGATCTGACCCTGAACCATAGTTTTTGCGGGCGTCTGCATATCATCTCCCTGACGACTGACGAGAATGATTCCTTCAGAAAGTTGTAGAGTTCGTCCGCAAGACCGCAACTGATGATGAGTATTCCTCCTGCGGCAGAAGGGCACCACCTGGAACCTCCACGAATTTGGTAAACACTAAACAGCTGAAGGAATTCTTCCCTTGATTGGACAGGGTCAAGAAGACCTGTCAAGAATGCTGCTGGGACAAACCGTGTGCACCTTTCCTTTTGGTTAACTCGCAGCGGCTCTCCACAGCAATAGCTGGAGTCACATTCTGAGAGGTTAAGTCTATGTGTGTGTGTGTTTTGGCATGACATGTTGTTTGGCATGACATGTGTGATGTCCATGTGTGGACAAGTTTGTAGTCTTAGCACCTTTAGCATCTTTTGCTTTAGCATCTTAGACTAGCATCTTTGCTTTAGCATCTTAGACTAGACTAAGCATCTTTGTTTTAGCATCTTAGACTAGCATCTTTGCTTTAGCATCTTAGACTAGCATCTAGCATCTTGGGCTACATGGCTAGCCTATAAATATGTATCCCCAACCATTTGGGTTGGCATGGCATTTGAGTGAGTTGAATGAAAGAAAATTGCCCCAACTCTTGAGTGTCATCCCTACCAATGCGAGTGTTCTCTCTAACAATTGGTATCAGAGCTGTATGGTTCTGTGACCTTTCCAATCCCCTCCGCGACTCTCTCCAACGGAGACGCCCTTCTCCTTGTTCATCTTCCTCCCTTGCCGGTCCACCGGAGACCAACGACTCGGCGAGCTCCACCCACACTCCGAGCAGCAGCACGAGTGTAGCGGCTTCCTCCCAAGGCAGCAGCAACCCCCACGACCCTTCCACTCTACCACCTCGCAATGTCCACAGGAGACTCTCTTCGCTCGGTCACCTCAAGCGCACGACGTCGGCAGGAGGCCGAAGTCGCCGCGGCGGAGGAGCACGACCGGGTGGCAGCATAGGTTGTGGCAGCGAAGGCTCGGAAGGTGAGGTTGGCGGCGGCAGAACTGGCAGCAGCGAGAGCGGAAGAGGAAGCGGCGGCGGCTGTGGCTGCAGCACGTGTTGCGGCGGCAGAGCTCGAAGCTTTGCGCCACGGTAGCAACAGTGGCACTGCCTCCGAGGGAGGTAGCCTCGACTTGGAGGCCGAGTTACCAAGGAGGGCGAAGGATGAGCGGGTGGCGCAGTGGGCAGCAGCGCAGCCCCGTGCTCGCGGCGGCAGCCCAAACGGGCCCAGACGCGCCGACAACACTCCGGGAGGATGCGCACGCGACGGTCGTGCTCATGGCGAACGCGACCCTCACAGGCGGCGTGGCTCTCCCTCCCCGGACTGGCGCCATGGTCATCGCGGCTTCCAGACCATCATCAAGGATGCTGGTGCTGGTGGTGGATGGCCCACCCTCACCAAGACCAACTACACCTAGTGGTCCATGATTATGAGGGTGAAGCTCCAAGTGCGGCACATGTGGGAGGCAGTCACATACGACGACGTCGACTACGATGATGATCGACGGGCGCTGGAGACCCTCGTTGCTGCAATTCCGCCGGAGATGTAGTGTTTGATTGCTTGCAAGCAGACTGCCAAGGAGGCTTGGGATACTATCGCTGCAGTATGTATCGGCAGCGATCGCGCCCGCAAGGCTACGCTGCAGGCACTACGCAAGGAGTGAGAGAACCTGGCTTTCAAACCAGGTGAGGATGTTGATGATTTTGCTCTCCGTCTCAACTCTCTACTGCAGAAGTTGGTGCAGCATGGCGAAGACCTCATCAACGAGGAAAGAGCTGTTGAGAAGCTCTTTCGCTGCGTTCCCGGGAAATACAAGCAAATGGCTCGTTCGATCGAGTCCTTGATGGACCTCTCCAGGATGTCGATCGGAGAAGCGATAGGTCGCCTCAAGGTCGTCGACATCGATGAGCCCCAGCCATCTTCAGAGCCGGCCACCACTGGTGGCAAGCTTCTCTTCACCGAGGAGCAGTGGCTCGCGCGCCAGCGAGAGCAGAAGAAGGGGGAGGCATCAAGTTCGTCAAATGGCCACAAGCGTCAGCCACGCAGGGGGCGCAAGGCCCCCCAGGCGCGTGGAGGCGCTACTGGCGGCGCCAACGATGGCCGCAAGGCCACCCGTGATGACACTTGTCACAACTGTGGCAAGATCGGCCATTGGGCTAGGGACTGCCGGCAAGCGAAGCGCGGCGGTCAGGCACATGTCGCGCAAGCGCAAGAGGAGCCAGCTCTGTTCCTTATACATGGGAACATTGAGCTGCACTCCCCTCCCACGTCGACAGCTGTCGCTCTTCTCCACGTCGACGAACCGCGCGCACACGTCTTCCTCGGCAATGGGTCCAATGATGACAAGATTGACGGGTGGTTCCTCGACACCGGCGCCACCCATCACATGACCGGGCGGCGGGACCACTTCTCCGACCTAGACTCCAGCGTGCGAGGGTCCGTCAAGTTTGGGGACGCCTCCGCCGTGGAGATAAGGGGCGTCGGCTCTATCATCTTCACCGCCAAGACCGGCGAGCATCGGATGCTCACCGGTGTCTACTACATCCCCGAGCCGAGGAACTCCATCATCAGTCTGGGCCAGCTGGATGAGAATGGCTCGCGCGTGGAGATCGAGCATGGGGTGCTGCGCATTTGGGATCATCAGCACCAACTTGTCGCCAAGGTAAATAGAGGAAGCAATCGCCTCTATGTCCTTCATGTGCAGGTGGCGCATCCTGTGTGTCTTGCAGCCCGCCGCGACGACGACGCGTGGCGGTGGCACGAGCGCTTTGGGCACCTCAACTTTGAGGCCCTGAAGCAGCTCGGCATCAAGGAGATGGTGCGGGGCATGCCGAGTGTCGAGCATGTGGAGCAGTTTTGCGACACCTGCGTGCTGACCAAGCAGCGGCGACTCCCATTCCCTCATCAGGCGAGCTTTCGCGCCAAGGAGAAGCTCGAGCTCGTGCACGGTGACCTTTGCGGTCCCGTGACACCGGCTACCCCTGGAGGCCGGCGCTACTTCCTCCTCCTCGTCGACGACGTGTCCCGCTACATGTGGGCGGTGCTTCTCGACACCAAGGCAGCAGCCGCAGATGCTATCAAGCGTCATCAAGCTGCCGCGGAGAAGGAGTGCGGCCGCAAGCTCCGGGTGTTGCGCACGGACAACGGCGGCGAGTTCACGGCGGCTGAGTTCGCGGCGTACTGCGCCGATGAGGGCATTCAGCGCCACTACTCCGCGCCGTACACACCACAGCAGAACGGCGTCGTCGAGTGCCGCAACCAGACGGTGGTGGCCACTGCTCGCGCCCTCCTCAAGCAGAGGGGGATGCCGGCGATCTACTGGGGAGAGGCGGTGATGACTGCCGTCCATCTCCTCAACCGCTCGCCTACCAAGGCGCTTGACGGCGAGACGCCGTATGAAGCCTGGCACGGACGCAAGCCGACGGTTGGCCACCTCCGTGTTTTTGGTTGCCTGGCATTCGTCAAGGAGCTCAGCCACGTCGGCAAGCTTGACGATCGGAGTACGCAAGGGGTCTTCATCGGCTATGCGGAGGGCTCCAAGGCCTACCGCATCCTCGACCCTACGACACAGCGCGTCCACATCTCGCGAGACGTTGTGTTCGACGAAGGGCGAGGCTGGACGTGGGGCAAGATGGCGGATGATGGCTCGACTTCGACGATCAACGATTTCGTCGTCGAGTACGTCTACTTCGAGGGAGCAGGGGGAGCTAGCAGCTCACCTTCACCGAGCTCGCTTGCCCCAGCACTTGGCACATCATCAGCTCCGGCAAGTACTCCACCACCTCCTGCACCGGCCACACCTCGCTCTCCTACACCGGCGCCCACATCTCCAGGATCGGCATCCGCGACTTCAGTCCATGATGAGCAGCGCATAGTGGAGTTCACTACTCCATTGTCAAACGACGGGGACCGTGTCGATGCTTGCCATGACGGTGAGCCTCTACGATACCGCACCATGGATAACATCCTTGGTGAGCAGCCCGTTCCTGGGATGGCGCAACATGACTTCGATGCGGAGCTGCACTTGGCGCATGACGACGGTGAGCCACGTTCCTTCGCTGAGGCGAAAGGAGACGCGGACTGGCGCGCCGCGATGCAGCAGGAGATGGACGCCGTCGAGCGGAACCAGACATGGGAGTTGGCTGATCTTCCAGCCGGCCACCGTGCCATCACCCTTAAGTGGGTGTTCAAGCTGAAGAAAGATGAAGCCGGGGTGGTGGTCAAGCACAAGGCTCGGCTGGTGGCACGCGGTTTTGTTCAGCAGGAGGGAGTCGACTTCGACGATGCCTTCGCTCCTGTTGCACGAATGGAGTCCATTTGTGTCCTCCTCGCGCTGGCAGCCCAGGAGGGTTGGCGTGTTTATCACATGGATGTCAAGTCTGCCTTCCTCAATGGCGACTTGAAGGAGGAGGTCTACGTTCGACAGCCGTCGGGATTTGTCATCCCCGGCAAGGAGAACAAGGTTCTTCGCCTGCGCAAGGCCCTCTATGGCTTGCGACAGGCACCACGAGCTTGGAACGACAAGTTGGACTCCACTCTCAGGCAGATGGGGTTCCATCAAAGTGCTCATGAGGCTGCAGTCTACCGGCGGGGCAAGGGAGACAATGCCCTGCTAGTAGGCGTCTACGTTGACGACTTGGTGATCACCGGCACCAAGGAGGTGGAGGTAGAGGCGTTCAAGACGAAGATGAAGGCTACCTTCCAGATGAGCGACCTAGGGCTCCTCTCCTTCTACTTGGGGATCGAGGTGCACCAGGACAGCTCTGGCACTTCACTTCGCCAGACCGCCTACGCCAAGCGCATCGTCGAGCTGGGCGGACTCACCGACTGCAACCCAGCCTACACTCCCATGGAGGAAAGGCTGAAGCTGAGTCGCGACAGCACGGCGGAGGAGGTGGACGCGACGCAGTACCGACGCATTGTGGGTAGCCTTCGCTACCTTGTCCACACGCGACCGGACTTGGCGTTCGCAGTTGGCTACGTCAGTCGGTTCATGCAGCGACCAACGACGGAGCATCAACAGGCCGTGAAGAGGATCCTACGCTATGTCGCGGGGACCTTTGACTACGGCTTGTACTACCCGAGGTGCCCCGGTGCGGCGCATTTCATCGGGTACAGTGACAGTGACCACGCCGGCGACATCGACACAAGCAAGAGCACAAGCGGGACGTTGTTCTTCCTCGGCAAGTGTCTGATCAGTTGGCAGTCGGTCAAGCAGCAGGTGGTGGCCATGTCCAGTTGCGAGGCAGAGTACATCGCAGCCACTTCTGCATCAACTCAAGCTCTCTGGCTGGCTCGGCTGCTTGGTGATCTTCTTGGCAGAGATGCCGAAGCAGTGGAGCTCAGGGTGGACAGCAAGTCCGCTTTGGCTTTGGCAAAGAACCCTGTTTTCCACGAGCGCAGCAAGCATATCCGGGTGAAGTACCACTTCATCCGGAGTTGTTTGGATGAGGGGAGTGTGAAGGCAAGCTACATCAACACCCAAGACCAGCTCGCCGACTTCCTCACCAAGTCGCTTGGGCGGATCAAGTTCCAGGAGCTTCGCGCCAGGATTGGGATGGTTCAGATTTCCCAGAAGGCGCCACACAAGACTTAGGGGGAGATTGAGAGGTTAAGTCTATGTGTGTGTGTGTGTTTTGGCATGACATGTTGTTTGGCATGACATGTGTGATGTCCATGTGTGGACAAGTTTGTAGTCTTAGCACCTTTAGCATCTTTTGCTTTAGCATCTTAGACTAGCATCTTTGCTTTAGCATCTTAGACTAGACTAAGCATCTTTGCTTTAGCATCTTAGACTAGCATCTAGCATCTTGGGCTACATGGCTAGCCTATAAATATGTATCCCCAACCATTTGGGTTGGCATGGCATTTGAGTGAGTTGAATGAAAGAAAATTGCCCCAACTCTTGAGTGTCATCCCTACCAATGCGAGTGTTCTCTCTAACACATTCTCAGGGTTGGCGTAAACATGGGATTTGTACTGGGATGGGATGGTCTTCTCGTTGCTCACCAGAACATTGTACTTCATCCAGCAAATAGCTGGAGCCCTGAGGGTTCCTCGTCGAAGTGCATACCTGTTGGTAATATTTAGGAAAATGAATTTCAGCATGATCAATTCTGACCTAAATAAATGACAAGCTGAGATTTTTATAAGAAGGCACAAGGGTCAAGGGGAACGAGTGTGCCGCATAATTATCAACATCAGTCAATTTTTGAGAAAAAAATATCTACATCAGTAATTATTATTATTTTATGTGTACTCCACGAATCAGTTATACATATATATCAGCGTTATTTAAACGAATTGTACTAATACATGTGAAAAGGATGGAAACAAGTGATGGAAAATGAAATTGGTATCGCCTTTAACACATTAAAACATGAGAGCAATTTGCAAAACAAAGTGCCTGCAAAAACATGCCACGGGGTACTTTCTGTAGGAAACAACACACGCGTATACATATTTATCCATGTGAAAAACAAAGTGCCTGCATAAACATGCTACTGGCACATTCTCTATGTAACGACAATACAATATAGATGAAAGTCCAAACCATACATGATACATGGCAAGCAAGGCCAATTACCAGTGGATCAACTTGTTGAGATTTGGGGAATTTTCTGGAAGCTTGCTCTTTGGCAAGCATCCCTATTCTATTTTATCTTCTTGTTCTTTTACATATGAGCCCTTTTACATTCTAGTATTTCCACCAACACTTCTCCTCAAGATGGGCTAAAGATATCTATCATGCCCATCTTGTTACAACTCAACTCACTCTCACTAAGTCCTAAGCCCTTTGTGAAACAGTCTGCTAGTTGATTCCTTGATCTCACATATTCTAACTTGAGAGTTTCGGTCTCAAGCTTCTCCTTGATGAAGAATCTGTCGATCTCCACATGCTTAGTACGGTCGAACTGAACTGGATTATTTGCAATGTTGATTGCAGCAACGTTATCACATTGAAGTGTCATGGATTCATTCCTTAACAGCCGCAGCTCCTTCAACAATCTTTTAAGCCACAACATCTCGCATAGGCTCAAAGCCATTGCCCTATATTCAGCTTCAGCAGTAGACCGAGCTACAACTGCTTGCTTCTTGCTCCGCCACGAGACAAGATTACCTCCCACAAACACACAATAACCAGAAGTAGATCTTCTGTCATCCTTGCTGCTTGCCCAGTCAGCATCACAATATCCTTCCAAATTCAGGTGTGCATTCCTTTTGTACCATAACCCTCTTCCAGGGGTTCCCTTCAGATACCTCAAAATCCTGTAGACTATATCCATATGTCCAGTCCTTGGATCATGCATATACCTGCTTACCACGCTCACTGCATAGGAGATATCGGGTCTTGTATGACACAAATATATCAATCTTCCAACTAATCTTTGGTATGTTTCTTTATCAACTGGATCTCCAGACTGGGCATTGATTTGGTGATTTTTATCAATGGGAGTACTACATGGCCGACATCCAAGCATTCCAGTTTCCTTCAAGAGATCAAGGACATATTTCCTCTGGGAGAGGACAATCCCCTTGGGTGATCTAGCAATCTCAATCCCAAGGAAATATCGAAGTGATCCCAGGTCTTTCACCTCAAAAATTTTCCCAAGATTCTCCTTTAAGCATTTGATTTCTTCTACGTTATCTCCAGTAATCACTATGTCATCCACATAGACTGCCATAATGGTGATATACATACCCTTGTGTTTATAGAAAACTGTATGGTCACCATTGCATTGAGTGTATCCCATACCACAAACTGCTCTCCTGAACCTATCAAACCAAGCCCGGGGTGACTGCTTTAGTCCATATAATGACTTCTTAAGTTTGCATACCTTCCCATTAGTCTGACTATTTGCAAATCCTGGTGGGATTTCCATATAGACCTCCTCCTGCATCGCCATGAAGAAATGCATTTTTTACATCCATCTGATGAAGAGGCCACCCAAAATTGACCGCACAGGAGATCAAAGTCCTAACAGTACTCATCTTTGCCACAGGA
Source organism: Zizania palustris (assembly GCA_019279435.1). Taxonomy (NCBI): domain Eukaryota; kingdom Viridiplantae; phylum Streptophyta; class Magnoliopsida; order Poales; family Poaceae; genus Zizania; species Zizania palustris. The sequence continues at coordinate 20,696,589 of JAAALK010000287.1, read as the reverse complement.
GCAAAGGTCTCATCATAATCAATCCCATACGTCTGACTATACCCTTTTGCAACCAATCTTGCTTTATATCTATCCACCTCACATTTTGGGTTTTGTTTCACAGTGAAGACCCGTTTACAGCCCACAGCTTTCTTCCCTTTCGGAAAAGGGACCAATTCCCATGTCTTGTTCTTTTGAAGAGCATGCATCTCTTCTTTCATTGCTGCATTCCACTTCGGGTCCTGTTTTGCACACTTCCAGTCCCTTGGAATAGGCACAGTTTGTAGAGATGCAACAAATGCTCTATATGCAGGTGAAATACGAGAGTATGAGATGAAATTAGCAATGTCATGATCTGTACTAAGATGCTCAAAACCATAGCGAACTGGAGGTTTTCCAAAATTAGACCTAGTATCTCTACGTTGTGCAAGAGGTAACTCCACATGTTCAAGGATAGGAGAGACATTACCGCTTGACCCAGATGGAGAGAGATCCAAGGAGAGATTTGGGACTGGAGAGATAGGCTCCTGCGGCTGTGGTGCATGCTCCCCCTGACTCCTGAGTCTCCTCCTCTGGTACACTATGGGCTCCTTAGCAACTGTCCCTTCAATATTCGTTCCAACAATCACCTCTGCACTTTCTTTGGCAATCGCCTCCCCATTTTCATCACCAATCATGTCCATAACATTATCCTGATCAACCACCTCATGAGTCATAGGCACATTCATTGGGCACGGAATTGCCCCAACAATCACCTCTCTTTGAGCTGTCCCTTCATCTTGCACACAACCATTCTCCCCCTCTCTACTATCACTCTCAGTGATTGAAGAGAATTCTTCAAAAAATGGATCAAGATCCCAAGGCTTTATGTAGTATGGTTCTAGTTCACGAAACATCACATCCATACTCACAAACAATTTCTTTCCAATAGGATCCCAACACTTGTATCCCTTTTGTGTAGACGAGTATCCAACAAAGACACACTTCACCGCCTGAGGATCCAGTTTTCCCACTGAGGGTCTATAGTCCCTCACAAAGCAGACACACCCAAATACTTTGGGAGGTACTTTAAACTCTCTCTGTCCAAATAAGAGCTCACCAGGAGACTTCATACCAAGAATTCTGGACGGCATGCGGTTGATTAAATATGCTGCAGTTAGTACCGCTTCACTCCAAAGATATTTAGGGACATTCATCTGAAACATCATTGACCTTGCTACTTCCAGCAAGTGTCGATTCTTTCTTTCAGCTACCCCATTTTGTGGTGGGGTATTCGGACAGGTAGTTTGATGTATAATCCCATTATCCGAGAGATATGCCACAAAATCGTTGTTCACATACTCCTTTCCATTATCAGTTCGAAGAATTCGAATCTTGGCATTAAATTGATTTGCAACTAGCTTATGAAAGTCTTGAAAACATCTAAGAACCTCATGCTTACCCCTAAGCATGTAAATCCATGTCATCCGGGTATAGCAGTCAATAAAGGTGACAAACCACTTAAATCCACTTAAGGATGTAATTGAGCAGGGGCCCCAAACATCAGAGTGTATTAACAAAAAGGGTTCACAACTGCGAAGACCAATACTAGGATATGTTGTTCTTGTATGCTTCCCAAGTTCGCATGCATCACACACAAGTTTAGTCCTATCCGCATCCTTAAAAGCATCAGGATACAGTTTACTCAGGTTTTCAAAAGTCATATGTCCTAACCGGCGATGAAGCAAGAAGATCTCTTTTTCCTTCACTCCAGCATCTACTGTCAATGCTGACTCAGCTTGGTCGACGAACCACAGCCCATTACGCCTGACTCCAGTCCCAATCACTCTCCCCGTCCTCTTCTCCTGAAAGACACAACGATTTTCATCAAATGTAACAGTACATTTAAACTGATCAACAAGAGAGCTAACAGAGAGGAGATTGACTGGGAATGAAGGAACATGCAAGACAGATGATAAACTAAGGGATGGGGTACACTCTATAGTTCCTACACCATGAATAGGTTGAGAGGTACCATCCGCAGTTTGAATAGTTTCAGGATAAGAATGTGAGGTATAACTCTTGAAGGAACTAGATATGCCTGTGACATGCTTGGATGCTCCTGAATCAATGACCCACTCTATATTATGCCTACATGTGGATGCAAGTGCATGTGCCTGAGTACCTTTGCCCAAGTGGGCATAGTTGGCAAAGTTACCAAAGTGACTGGTGGTGGCAACCACAGAACCAACTGGAGTTGTGCTGGAGACTTCAGATGCCTTGCTCTTCTGCCACTGTTCCCACTGTTTGACCTGCTCTCCAGTCAAGGTGAGAGATGAGACTTCTCCTGTAGAAACAGCACTGGCTTGCGGGACACTATCCATTGTGGCAGCATTGGCTTGTGAGCCACCACGACCTCTGCCACATCCTCCTGCACGGCCACCACCACGACCACCACGGCCACCTCCATAATCACCACGAGCACCACCACGACCTCCACGAGTTCCACTTCTACCACCATAGTTGTTTGGATGAGGGCAATTGTAGCTCAAGTGTCCCTTCTCTCCACAGTTGTAGCACAACCTCTCCGCCACTGTGGTGTAGGCTGACTTCACCGAATTGTTACCACCCATCATCCGGAGTCTACTCTCCTCAATGACCATAGCTGATACAGCCTCCTCCATAGTAGGTAGACTTTCTTGGTGACAAAAAGCAGCCCTCCTACTTTCAAACTCGGGATCTAAGTTCCTCAAGAAATGTGTCACCCTTCTGTCTTCTACCCACTTTTGAACCTCCCGAGCATCTTGTGGATCTCTCATACGAAGTGGAGCATAGTGATCCAATTCTCCCCACAAGTATTGCAACTCACTGGCATACTGCTCCACTGGACGCCCTGCTTGTTTCACTGCATCAGCCTTGTTTTGGATTTCTATCATCACCATCACATTCCCTCGCTTGGAATACATGTTGCTCAAGTATTTCCAGATTTGTGCTGCATTACGCATAGCTTCAACCATTTTGCCAACTGATGGTGACATGGATGCCAGTAACCATGCCACTATGGTAGAATCAGTCGTATGCCAAACTCTCCACTCGGGGCTAAGCTTGTTGGCCGGCTCAACACAATCTTCCTCCAGATAGTGCTCTACTCCTTTTCCTCCTAGGATTACCTGCACTCTTCTAGCCCAACTCAAATAATTTTTACTCCCCTCAAGCTTCACATCATTTGGTATGAGTTCTAATTTGAGTTCACGCATTTCCCTAGAACCTATCAAACCCATCTCCAGAAGCCCCTGAATCATGGACCTCATTTCATCTCTCAACTCATTATTGGTAATTAGTGAATTATCTCCGCCGCCACTACCACTGGAATGCTCACCTGTCGGCTTCTTTGCATCCTCCACCGGATCCATCCCCTCTTGAATCAGACCTCACACAGTAGCACCAAATGGCCACACCGTTCACCACTTCTCTCTTGGCTCCACACTACCCCGGCGGCCTCAACCAGCAGCACAGCGTTGAGTACCAGCTCACGCAGGACTTCCTGTCCTCATCATCCTCGCCGTGAGGAGGGGCTTCTCCACTGCGGGCTCCTTCTTCGCCGCCGTCCCCGGGGGACCGCAGGGCTCCTCCGGTGCTCCCCCTTTTTGGCCGTCACCGTAGGGAGGAAGGGCAGGGAAGCTCACTGAGGAGAGCCGGATCCAGCCGTCCCACGATCCGCCGCGCGCGAATCGAAGCCGCCAGCCTCTTCTTCGCCTTCTTCCTCCCGGCGCGATCCTTCTTCCCCCTCGCCTGAGCTCTTCTCAGCCTTACCGGCGGGGAGACGCTTCTCCGCCTTGGGCTTCTTCCCGGCCGGGGCCTTCTCGGCCTTCTCCGTCGCGGGCTCCTCCTCCTCGCGCTGCTCGCCCGCGACGCGCCGCTCTCCCTCGAGCGGTACGGGGCCGCGTTGTCTGCCCGTGAGCCTCCGCCTGGGTGCACTCGACCTGGACGCCACCTACGGCCACCGCCGGCGGTGGCCGGAGTAGACCGCCCCAAAACCTAGCTCTGATACCATGTTGAGATTTGGGGAATTTTCTAGAAGCTTGCTCTTTGGCAAGCATCCCTATTCTATTTTATCTTCTTGTTCTTTTACATATGAGCCCTTTTACATTCTAGTATTTCCACCAACACAACTGCATAAACACCGCCATATTTTCTCAATTGCATTGCATCCTAACTACACCACATTGCTAACCCATCTAACAAACGAACCTCTTCATTGAATGAGACATCCCAGTAAGAACATGCGATTCAATTAACGACAATATGAAAGCTAGTAATTATGTTTCAAGAGTCCAAGGGGTAATATATATAGTGGAATACAAGACAAAAAACATAGAAGTAGACTAGATTAGAGTACTAGAGTACCACAGTCCACAAATGCTCACCTATACATGATACTACAATAACACTATTACCCTTGAGAGATTACACCACTACCTTTCACAATTGACACTTATCACACAATATATTAGCATTTTATATCCATATTTGAGGGACAGGTCATATATTCTACAGGCCTACAACCTGCAGGATGAATTAGTATGTAAATAGTCTGTATGGTATCAACAAGGTGGCATTGACCAAAAGTGCAAACTGTGGTTGAAACCTATTAATGAAATTAGCAATGTTATTTGATGTTATTATCGAGGCAGAGAGCTCTCTCTCTCTCTCTCGTTCGGCAGAAACATGTCACTAGGGTTCGGGCGTTCAACAGAGGTGCAAGGCGATTGGCAGCGACGACGCGGATTGAGCTGGCGACACGTAATGGGCCGGGCCTTTGTGCACGCGTGATGGGCCCGACCGACAGGGCGCTGCGCGCGATGGGGGGAGGAGCGGACGTACGGACCAAGTCAGCGCTTTAATATAGTTAAGATTTAGTTTTTAAGTAATGACACTATGACATGCATAATAAATATGCAGTATTGTATTCATTTCTTTTAATGCACTGAATTTGTGAAAGAGTGGGGGACCTGCAGGCTATGGCTTTCTTTGAGCTGGAGGAAGAGGACGCTGGGGGCTTCAAGCTTGTTGGACGAACGGCTAGCCTAGTAGCAGCCAACGCCCGATGGTGGTGACACGAGGGGACTGTAACCTGCAAGTGACCCAGGTGGCGGCATTGAGGGCTGCTAGGCACGGCACATAAGCCAGCAATAGGTGCGATGGTGGCGAGAGGCGGAGCCATAGCTCATAGATCTTCCTGCCTCCTTGGCACCAGCTGATGGCAGCGATGGGAGGTGAGAAAGGCAGCGACGCACGAGGACTAAGAAGTGGGGTTTTTTCTGCAAGTCTGCCTCGTAACCCTAGCTATGACTTCGTGTAGGATGCCTAGGATGTGCAGACCACCTAGGATGAGCCCAGGCCAGCCAACACTGCCCACGACACACCTAGACCACCCAACACTGCCCAAGACCAGCCCAACGCTTAGAAGTTAGCAGTGTTCTAAAAGGCGGCTCTAGGCGCCCGCCTAGGCGGGATTAGGCACTAGGCGCCACCCCAGCATCGCGCGGAGCACCTAGGCAGCCGGCTAGGCAGCCAAGGCGCCTAGGCGGGTCAACCACAGTCTAGGCGGTTGACCGCGGCACCTAGGCGCCTTGGGCAACGACGGTGACTACAGTAATAAACCGATCTTTGGGGGGTAAAAAGCAAAAAACGTCGGCTGTGTTTAGGGTTTTTTAGCTTTCTAGCACTCACGCGTGGCCGCCGCCGCTACTCCTAGGTTCCTGGCACTCGCGCCGTCGCGCGTCGCCGTCGTTCGCCGCCCTCCGGCGTTCTAGCCTCGTGCCCCACGGTCTGGCTTCGCATGCCACGGTCCGGCCTCACGTGCGCCTTGGTCCGGCGATCCGCTCTCGCACGCCCCACTCCGGCCGCGCTCTGGTCTCCATCCTGCGACGTGATTCGGCCTCATGCGCCACGGCCGCTCGCCCTCCGCTCTGGTCTCCACTCTCCAGCAGTCCAGTATCACTCCTCTCCTCCCGGTTTGCACATGCACTTTGCAGTTTAGTAGAAAATGTAGTGTTGTCTTATATGTTGAGAGTTTGCTGACCCAGGCGCCCCTAGGCACTAGCCAGCCAGGCAATGCCCAACTAGCGCCTAGCGCCTTTCAGAACACTGGAAGTTAGTATGTTCATATTAGCATTAGGGTTATCCTTTTTAGAGATACATCAGTATTGTCTTAGAAGTTATCATAGTAAGATAACCAACTCTAGATTGATGTTGAACATGAAACAAAGAGCATAGGCCACAGGAGGACCTTTCCAAGCATGTTCTGATAAGTATATGTAATATCAAAAGCTCATACATCCAATTATATACCTTGTTTCCATATCAGAACCTCGGCCAAATACAATAGGGGCGGTCCCACAGGGTATGCCAGGTGGGCCCCTACCCCCAAGAGATTGATCATACCGCTAGAATCTAATGTCGCCGCCGCACGTGACAAACAAGTCGCCACTCATAACTCACTACACACAATCTGCAAAAGATTCCAAAAATGCCTCAACTAGATGTCTAGATCCCTCGTCGAATCGCCATAGTACAGACGTGATGTGCCAACGCCACCGAGTCAAAGTCACCAGATGTTAGACGTGAGTTGTCGAGACGCAAAGTCGCTAGACCTTACACGTAGTGGCAAACCTACTATTTTACCAATGGGTATGCCGCTTTCCGCATCAAAATTTCGATATGCAATTCAATAAAAACATTTTTCCAATTGGGTAAATACTTGTTAAATTTACATTGTAATTCGGTATATATCCACTAATATAAATAGTTCAAACATACTATTAGTCTCAAATATAAAGCAAAGATAGACTTATAACACTACTTGTCTGTCTTTTGCAGCCTACGCTTTCTATAGGACATCAAATTCTCAATTATATCATCTGCATCCACTTCAAAGAAAATCTCGCTCAATGAATGTGACTAGACTATCACCAGTGTTCTAGTAGGCGCTAGATGCTAGTCTCCTTCCCTTTCTTTTTCGATTTAACTTCTCCACAGTACATTTCTTCTATTCCCCTCCCTTTCTTCTTCGATCCTCCTTCACCCACGTCGTGCCTTCTCCACTCCACACCCACCAGCAGCGGATTCGGCTAGCGTGCGGCGCTTGGCGGCAAATCCGGCCAGCACGCGGCGCTTGGCGGTAGATCCGGCCAACGCACGGCGCCTAGTGACAGATCCAGCTAGTGCATCCGCACGCGAGAGCTCTCCTCTGACTGCTGGATCCAGGCCAGGCTAGATCTGACAGGCGACAGCCTGCTCACCTCCTGTTGTCGGATCTAGCCGCCTACCACCTGCCCCTTTCTCGCCGTCAGATTTGACCGCCTTCTTCCCTCCCACTGCCAGTTCTGAGTCACCTAGGCATCATAGTCAACCGCCCAGGCCGCGGTTGACCCGCCTAGGTGCCCCGCCGGCCCAACCAGACTCCGTGCGACACTGGGGTGGTGCCCATTGCCTTTTACCGCCTAGGCGAGCACCTAGGGCCATGTTTTTGAACACTGATTATCACCTATCTTATTTATTTGCTTTGTTTTCACCAAGACCATTGCAGAAAATACTCTTTCAACACTTATCGGTGTGACTGGTAAAAGCAAAAGCATTGAGAAGCATGTAAACCATATCATGCACTTTATGTCACTTTGTTTCAACAAACTTAATTGAGATATCCATAATATTGTCTAGATCTTTAAAGTTATCAACTTATTTATGTCATCCATATGATTACCAAGTTGCAATTCAAGTTTAAATAAATAATTGCTCGAGAACTCTTTAAGGTAAAACTCAGCTAGTTTACGTACCTTTTATACATCGAAATTAGTAAATGAGTTGGTAGGATTGAAGACCAACATACAAAAGAGCAACAACATAATAATCTTATCAAACTAATTATCAAGCTCTTATCTAATTTGATTAATGACACCAATATATAATTTTCTTCTAAAATGATCATTTATTTGGTTTTGAGAGGGCATACCTTGTTTTCTCATAAGGCACATAATCACTATCCATAGCAGAAACTTCGACGCCATGTTTATCACAAAACAAAGTGAACGTATCAAGGAACTGATCCCAACCATCAGACCTCAATTGTTGCATTTTGTTATTTGCCGCATTAACAAGTGAGATTGCATTAAGAATATCTTGCTCCCTTCTTTGCAAACACTTGGATAATTTGTTTGTGTATTTAATAATAATAAACATTAAGCATGTAAAGAAAATAAACTCAAAGGTCTCAAAAGCTCTATACACAATATATTTTTGTCCAATCAACCTTATGTGTAGTATCATCACCAAGATCTATGAGTACATCATGGATTATGAAATATATAATAATTATGTTGGATACAATTTTGTAATAAGAGCCCGACCAAGTCTCACTAGGCTAAGGAAAACTCATCTCTTGATTCAATCTACTGTCAGATTAAAGTTCACTGCAAACAAATAACTTCTTAATATTCTCAATCCTAACATTTCAAAGTATGCAATGACGCTTACAAGAAACTCTGATAATAGTTAATAAAAGAGATAGTTGATAAAAACTCACACAATCAGTATGACCCTTAGCAACAGCAATCAGAATTGTTGAAGTTGATGTGCAACAAATGAATATAATAAACAAAAGATAACTCTTCCATGATAAATGTTTTATGTTCTTTAATATCTTCTTTCCTGTTGCTTGCTCCATCATAACCTTGACCACGAATTTAAGTCATAGTTAAGACATGACTAACAGTTATACTTCAATTGCATTCTTAAGTAATAAAGAGGTAATATCATCTACATGAACAACTTCAATAAAGTGCTCACAAGGCCTTTTCAATTTATCAACATAACACAAATAAAGAGGCAGTTGTTCTTTATGTAATATATACTAGACTCATCAGCTACAATTGCATAGGCCTCGTCACCAAGTTTTTCAATTATTTTATTTCTAAAAAGATACATTAGCTTTAAGAATTTGAAGGTGGCAATTGAATATCACATTGAAAAGTGGACTACTAAGGATCTTCACTTTTACAAGAAAAGATTGACTTATTCACTTAGATATAAAGTCTTTCGAATCAAGAATTGATCATTTTGTGGACATGATGAAAGTGGATAGTTTAGCAATAGAAGAAACTTTCTTGAACTTTTAAAGTTTCTTGCAAGTGAACAACTATGTTTCGGACAATGTTCTAGGTAATTGCACCTTAACTAGCCCAAAGATACAAAAGATATAAATAAAATAATTGAAAAACTTGATAATAAGTCCTATACAATTTTAGTTGATGACTCTAGTGACTTAGCACATAAAGAATAACTAACTCTTTATTTGTGTTATATTGATGAATTAGACCTTTTGAGCACTTTTTTGAGTTGTTCATGCAAATGATACTATCTCTTTATCAATTAAAAATGTAATTAAAGTTGTACTTGTTACTTATGGCTTGACTATGGCTCAAATATGTGGTTAAGGTCATGATGGGGCTAGCAATATGAAAGGAGATATTAAAGGGCTAAAAATATTGATCATGCAAGAGCCGTCTTCTACTTATTATATCTATTATTTTGCACATTAACTCCATCTAATTCTTATTATTGTTGCCAAAGGTAATACTCATTATGTAAGTTTTTCTAATTAACTATCTCTTCTCTTGAATATTTTTAGAGTTTCTTATAAGTGTCATGGCATATTTCGAAATGCTATGCTTGAGAATATCAAGAAATCACTTACTCGTTCTCGAAACCAAACAAATGATGATCACTTTAAAAGAGAGGTATATATTAGTGTCATTGATGATTGATCAAATTAGACAAACAATTAATAACTAGTTTGATGAGTTTAATATGTTGTTTCTTTTTTATATATTAGCCTTCAATCCTTCCAACTTATTTGCTTCTTTCGATGCATTGAAATTACGTAAACTAGTTGAGTTCTATCCTAAAAAATTTTTGAGAAATTATTTGTTCAAACTTGAATTACAACTCGATAATCATATTGATGAAATGAGACAAGTTGATAGCTTCAAACATCTAGACAATATTGTTGATATCCCAATTAAATTTGTTGAAACAAAGAAAATAAAGTGTATGATATAGTTTGCATGCTTTTCAGATTGGTTTTGTTTCTACCAATGATAATGGAAAGTACTGAAATAGTATTTTCTGTAATGATATTAGTAAAAACAAAGCAAAGAAATAAGATTAGTGATAGTCTAGTCGCATTAATTGAGGGAATATTTTTTTGAACTGAATGAAGATGATATAATCGAGATTGTTGTCCTTTAAAAGCATAGGTTGTAAAATATAGATAAATAGTATTATAAGTCTTTCTTTGTTTTATACTTGAGACTAATAGTAATATAGTATATTTGAACTATTTATATTTATGGAAGTTTTAACTTAATCTTTAAATGTAAGACTTAACATATTATTTAGTATATGTATACTAAATTATGGTGCAAATTTAACAAGTATTTAACTAGTTGGAAAATGGTTTTATTGAATTACATATAATTTTTTGATGTGGCATACCCATTGGTAAATCCTAGGTCCGCCACTATTAGTATGGTCTAGCAACTTCACCTCAATAGTATCAACGCATCACGTCTAGAATCTGGCTATTCGAGTTCGAGGCGACTTCGCGAAGCATGCCAGGGCCTACCTAGCATACCCTGTGGGTTCGCCCCTATCGTTATTTTAAACAACATCGAGGCTTAGAACTCTCACAACCATTCCTATATGATCTAGAAGTTGAGGGTGGGCTTTCTTGAAATTGTAAAAGTTCCACCCTTCAACTATCAAAGTCATTCATAACTAGCTTTCGCCCAACGACGGACATCATTGGTTTTATAAAAAGTGGCATCGATTATAAACAGGAGTAAATTTTCCCTTATGGAGCAGGTGTCAGCCTGTTTATAAGAAAAGGCTCAAGAATCAAGATGACAGCATGCAAATTATAGGAAGAGAAGAAAAAACCATGGTATCCCTACTGTAAGACCAGATTCCACTTTGGTAAATCTACCAGGCAATGGGTTGTGAGCTATTTTCTTTTCAGATAATGCTTTCAAAAGACAATCCAAGAACAGGAGGGAAACAAGTGAGCAGGATGGTAAATTCCCTTGCATATGAGTATGGATGTATCCCATTCGTCATTTTAACAGTAGGAACAAGAGGCCCGTAACTCCCTGTGAGATCATGCAAACTATGCAATCAGCCATGCACATGCATGTGTGTACAACATACCAAGTAATAAAATTATAACTCCATATCACTTTATTAGCAGCGGAGTGGGATTGTGAACCAATGAAGGGGAAAAGGCAGAGATTATGAAAAGGAACTAGCTACACAAAGTAGTTGTTCCAAACTGTTAACTAGCAAACTAAAACTAAAAGTTAGTACAAGAACACGTAGGCAAAACACCAGCTCTTCGAAATTGGATGTTCAGGGATTTGATAGATGCCTAGATGTATTCTGTATCAGAAATGCATGTTGACAAAAGAGTTTTGTTTCAGCTCAATCTAAGCAGCAGTTCGCCCCAAAACAAAAGCAATAAGAAACCGGATGTTCTATTATATTCAGAGTCAAAACAAAGCTTTGCAGATTTCCATGGGATGTTCTTCCAACCTGCATCTATGTGCATTTCAGAAAACGTTTTTCATACACAAATCGATAAAGCACGGAAACTAGCATTGCCAATTGCGTTTGTTTTCATAGACTCACATGTAGACACCAAACCTGGATTACCCATCGACATGAGATCTGAAACGGAACAGAAACAGTTTGAGCATGGAATCCATTCCATGGCGTCTACGACTCCGGGTTCGTTCAACGGATTCATCGACCACCCAAATTCAAAGATCTAGTGAGCTCAATCCGGCCAACCAATTCATAGACTCACATGCATGACTGCTCGGAGAGCAAGTGCCAGGCGATCTCACCTTGGAGGGGGGAAGCCGCGGGCTTGGAGGAAGGAGGGGAGGCGATAGAGCGGACGGCGAGCGGGACCGCGTGGTTGGAAACTGCGACGGCGGGTGAGACGAAGGCGGCGGCGGCCGGCCGATCGGGTTTTGTAAGCCGAGGCGGGATCGTCGGGGCTCCATGATTAGTTGCATCCATTTCTCTCCTATAATATTTCAATTTTTCCCCATTTTGAAAAATCTCTCTTTCGATTTCTTCACTGCACCATTTTTCGACATTTAGTAATTTGATCGATATTAAATTCTAGTTTTTTAATTCATTTAATTAAGCCTCTGTTTGATATGATTTTTAAGTGTGCCTTCCAGTTATAGTTAAAAATATTATAAATAGAATCAGAACTTTATTTTTATTTATTAGATGATCACAATAGCGCTTTTACATATTTAAATTTATTCATAGATTTAATTTATTTATTTATTGAGTTAGAAATTGGTAGCTCTAGCTTAAAATTATAAGGACACGAACGTCACGTTTTTATTAGTAGTAATTAAACAACTGGCAACAAAAATTGTGATGCGGCCGTAGCTAAAGTGCGAGCTGGATTTGTGTTAGGTAGAAATTTGTGTGATCGATGATCGATCCTTCCGGTTATTTAATTTATAATTCAGTTTATTTTTATAAGTTGAAACAAATATATCAGTTTATTATAATTTAGAACATAGATGGTATACTCTTTCAATTGTTTCGGTAAGGAATAAAAGTATAAAAATCACTTTTTGCGTGGAACTCGTATTGTAACGTGGACAACGCCGCAAATCACATGTCGCAACGAACGAATGTACTATTTTCCAAGCTTTTCAGAAAATCGATTTTTGGCTTTTGTAATTTAGAAAAGTGGTTTTCCGAAAACTAATTTTTAAAAAGCTAATATTGTTTGACAAATTAACTTTTAGAATTATACGATAAAGTGATTGTTTTGTAGGGTCCACAGAATGTCGCCGCGAAGGCAGGGTGAGGAGGCCGGGCGACGGCGACGTCGGAAAGGGCAGCGGGGTCGGGCGACTGGTGACGTCGAGCAGGGTGATGGGGAAGGGTTGGGCGACGCCGGACGTGGCGGCGGGGAAAAGCGGGGTGACGCAAAACGGGGCAATGAGTCCGACCGAGGCAACAACAAGGAAGGGCGGAGCGATACCGGACGACCAAAAGAAAGAGAGACAACACAAATGGATATGAAAAACTGTGGAAAGCTTATATTTCATTGCTCCTAGTACCATGTAATCACAACTTATGTGGTTTGGGGCTTTCAGAAAATTTAGCCTAGAAAGTAAATGTTTATTTGAGTTTTCGAATTTCCATCGCGCAAAGCTACTTAAAAAGCCCAAACAAACGTGGCCTAACACGAGCCAGCCCAAAATACTAAAACCTTCAAACTAGGCCTGGGCCAGAGCACAGCTGGAGCCAGTCCAGCCGGGCTAAGAGCCTCGGAGTCCCAATTCCCAAACCGGGCCCACCCATAATGCTTCATTTAGGATAGAGTAAGATTTAGAAAAAAAATCTAACGATTTTTCAACAATCAAGGGGAAAATGTTTTACCAAATTATTAAAAATATATTTTTCAAGAAACAATAACACTCCTATTGTTATTGTAAAATGTTCTAACCTATATTTATTTTTGTTTCAATTTATTTATTTTAATGAAATATTATTTATTGAGCGTTGAAATTCGATTTAAAAAAATGGACGGGGTTTCATCCGACTTTTAGTTACTAATGGGAGTGATCGGACTATAGAGTGATTACTCAAAAGGAAAAATGAACTAAAATCTAAAAATTAGAAAATATCAGCTACCCTAACTAACTATTCACTCGTAACTGTTATCTCACTCCAAGCGAAATCACACGGAACGGCGCGCGCGGCAACCGCGAGAAACACGCAACGCATGGATGATGGGACGGCACGCGCGCCGCTCGACGCCGGCGCGCACGGCGCCGCCCACGGCCCAAGCGGCCAACAAAGAAAGAGGAGGTCGGCGGCGGGCGGCGGCGGCAAGAAAAGCAACGACAACAACAACCACCGACCGTACGGGTCATCGTCCGCCGTTTCCCTTTCCCTTCAGCGCGCACGCCGCACGGCGGCCCATTTCAGATTCGTCCCCAAAGGAAAAACCTTATCGCCGACGTCGCGGTCGTCGTGGTCGTGCCGTATTCGCCGGCCCGTCGCCATCGACGTGGGCGATGATGCCAGCCCGGCGACTTGCCTTGCCCGTGGGGTTCACGTCACGGACCGGCCAACCCGATCGACCTTTAGTGCGCCGCTTTCGCTCCATTGGCCGGAGCTTCTCGTACGCTAGCTAACGGGCAACAGGTGTTTACAAGAATAAACCTCACTAGATTTTATCAAATCGATTGGCTTGCGTACTTGCATCATCGGAATGGCCTTGATTCGCATCAAAGAAAAGGGTAGAACTGTGCTTTAAGACACAAGTTCCTAGACATATTTAAGAAATACCCAATATAACTTTTTGTATCTATTATTAGTGATATTATTAGTGATTTTAGTATGAATGTATCTTCTCTTATTTGGTTTTTAATTTTTAGAGATCTCTAGAATCTTTATCCATTTTTTCTACTTAAAGTATCAAAGCTATCCTTCTCTATTTTGTTAGATTACAACTAAGAAATTAAATCGAATAAATACTCTAAATAATTCCTAAAAATAAAAATCTCTAAGATTAATCATTTCGCTCTCTATGTTTAGAGAGCGTACAGAGACTCAAACTTAAAAACTCTATTGAAGAGAAAACTATTTAAAGTAATTTGCATTCTAAAAAGAACCCAAGATGCTATATAGTGAGTTAAATTTTAGAGATATTGTTAGAGATATTCTTATAATAAGTGATTTTTATTCTATATCTATTCTGATTTCGCATATCAATGATAAAAGAGTAAAATATATGGAGTATAATATCATAAATTTATTAGAGAATAAGAATATTTAGAGATTAAATTATATTAAGAGATTCAACATGTGATATTTTAATGAACCAAAAATAGCAATCTCTTTCTTTTATACTGTCTAACATGGTCATGAAGCTGTTTTATTAACCAATTAGATTAGAAATCAATTTAGAACATGATTTTGTAAACCCTCGTCGCTATCCGAGAAGACGGATTTTCCAGACGGCGGCACACGGCAAGCTGCAGGTACGTCGCAGCTCACAATGGTCGCTACACGCTCCGACGTCCACAGTTATTTTTACTGTGCAAGCATCAGTCTACTTTGAGACTAGAGATCAAAAGTCAATGTGCCAGTTTGGTTGGTACCATCGCTTCACGGAACTGGAAAATAACATCGACATCAACAAACAAACGACACCAAGCCAAACATGGTATTCTCATCCGCAATATGGTATTTTAATTTGCAAGTCGCGCGCGTATCTTAAAGACAGTAGTTTATTTTATATAAATTTCGAACAAATCACACTAATTCTTATAAAAAATAAGTAAATTTTTTTGTGTCGCCTTACCTCTCTACCGTATTCCCTGCAGGGGCACGCTATGCTCATGTTCTTTTTGTGTCTAGATAACTACAGACCAATCAATCCATGTGTTCTAATAAGAGCTTTCATGATACTTGAAAACCCTGAGCTTACCAACCAAATCTGAATATTGTACAATCGATCAGAGCCAACAACAACAGATGGTTCCAGCTGAAAATCTATGGCAATTCCTCCATCTTTGTGTTTCGCTGGGCTGTTGCTCTCAAGTCTCATCTGAACGTACGTAGTTGAGTTCTAGGTGGGTGGGGGCTGAGCTCAATTTCCTCGTAATCGACATGAGGAACAGATAGCACCAAAAAGAATTGCAGGAGTATGTACCAGCCGAGCGCCATCGAAATATGCAATCTTGATTTCTACGCAAATCCAGTACATGAATCCTGACTTAAATGAGGGTGTATTTGATTCAGCTATAGATTCTGAAACAATCGTTGTAAACTTTGAGCAATAGAAAAATTGTTGTGAGCTATGAGTCGTAGAAAAATTAAGAAGTTGTTTAGTTGTAATAATTATGGATTTATGTTTTAATAGTTCATGATGTTTGGTTATATTATTAATATATAGTTTTGCATGTAAATGATTCTGAAATAACTTTTGTAAACTTTGAGTAATGGAAAAATTGTTGTGAGCTATGAGCAGCTAAGAGGTTATTTAGTTGTAATAGTTGCGGATTTATGTTTTGATAGCTCATGATGTTTAGTTATATTATTAATATGCAGTTTTGCATGTAAATTATTATAATCATGAAACTTTATAATGTTTATACTAAAATTTATATATTTTTGAATTACACTAAAACTAAAATGATACATTTTACTAAAATGTTATCTTTTCGAATTTTACATGAACTGGTATGTATAATAGTTTGGTGGGTGATTTACGTTCAAAATTAAACTGAAAAGCTTTGAAAGTTTGAGTCTCCGACTTTTAGTTTGTACTATGAAAAAGTTGTAGCTTTTGAAAAAAATTGATTGACCCCTAAATCTCTTTGGTTTAGCTTTCAGCTTCAAGGAAGTTTAGTTGGAAAAGCTAAACTAAAGCTTAAGTTGGGTTCAAACAATTTATGGGACCAGGATGAATGGACAGCTCTGAATTAATCAGTTGCCATATATAATATCAGTATGGATGATTGGATGGATGCCCATATGATCATGCGGAAATGATTATTTGATCCTAGAATCATCTACCGGTATTGACCACTGTTTTTATAGACGCTGGGTTAGTAGGCACATTAACTATGTTGATTGATGCAGGGGGTGGATGAATAAATTAAATGAATAACGAATTTCAATTAATTATGAGACCTTCAGAAGAGAAAAGATGGTTGAACTCTTCAATGGTGTGACATTTTCGTGCAAAATATAGTCGTTGAAGTTGTTGACTTCGTGTCAGCCTTAATTAAGATTAGAAAGATAGTTGAAGTGAACCTAACGGACAAAGTAAGAGGTACGTGAACGTTTCAATTAGTTTTACCTGCACAGAAACTGGGAAAATTTTCAGCGGTTTAAAACTGAAAAAAAAAACTTCTCGACATGAGTCTAAAGCTGCTGCTGTTGTCACCTAATTTATTATAGAATGGGATGGCTTTATTTATTTATAATGTTTGACGGATAGAGTCGGCTCCCTAGAGAATATTCCTCTAATATTCGGAATAATCTTGTTTTAAAAAAGAACGGACTAAGTGTTCCACTTTGTATGCAAAGATTTCAAGCCAGAGGTTTTGGGACGAACTTAAGATTTTAGGAGTCGATAGAGGCTCCAACGATGGACTGGACGTTTCGGGGTGGGATGGATGTTTCAAGAGATTTCTTTTAACACACTAAAAGGGTGTTTGGTTCCATGGACTAAAATTCAGTCTGTGTCACATCGAATGTTTGGATATCAATTTGAAGCACTAAATGTAAACTAATTATAAAAATAATTGCAGAGTCAGAGGATAATTCGCGAGACGAATTTATTGAGCCTAATTAATCCATAATTAGCAAATATTTCCTGTAGCACCATATTGTCAAATCATGGCGTAATTAGACTCATTAGATTCGTTTCGCGAATAATCCACCGATTATGGATGGGTTTTATAAATAGTCTACATTTAATGCTTTAAAATAATATCTAAACATTCGATGTAACAAAGACTAAAATTTAGTCTTAGTATCCAAACAACCCCTAACTAAACACAAAATTGAAACATTCTCGTTACTCACAAACAAAGACAAGATGCGATAATCGACCGACCATTTCATCCTAACTTTTCTTTGAACCAAACGGAATGGACTGTACTATAGAAACCAAACTAAGTCCATTGTTCCTTATGCTTTTTTTAATTACTGTTGATTGATTCACACAATGTCTTCTTCTCATCTGCCTGTTCACGAATAATTCCTGTCGCTCTCAGCAGTCCCTGTCATATTCCATACGGAAAATTTGTCGGTTTTTACTCCACGTTTGATAGCAATCCGTCTCTCTCCAGCTGAAAGCGATTTTTTTTACTGCTGTTGCGAGTGTTTGAAGTAAAAGACAATAAACGGCGCCTAATTAGCATCAGTTCATACGCTTATTCCTGCAGAGAATGCAGACAGGGGCCTGTCTAAATCAAGAACAGAGTGAAATGCACACAAAAGCACTGACGATTTGGTTCACCCAGATGCCTCTGTTCATCTGGTGGCTCATCAATCAGGTAGAGTGCTAATGAAACCGCCAGATCAACCTCGTTGCTCAGGCACTCTGATTCATCCAGAAATCGACATGCCAAACTTACCAAGAAGCTGCTGGCTGGCTTTCATGGACAAAAAGGATGGAATTTGAAGGTGACTTGGGGGTCACCTCCACTACATTTTCCTCTGGTCGCAATCTGAATCGACTCGTCATTGTTTGGGTTTAAAGTTTAAACCAAGCAACCTCTCATGAAAGGTGAGGCTTTTCTTTCGCCGGTGGAGGCGTCAAGGGCTTCAATTTTCTCAACAAGGACAAATCGATGTGGATCAATTTGGCCATTAAAAAAATTCCATATTGAATGGTCATGGCTGCCAGTTCCTTCAAGCCTCATGTGTCGTATAGTACAATTCAAAGCATACAAGTTTCTCCGTCATATTCTAAAAAAAAACTTCTCCTTACATCAAATGGCATCACCATGAACTGGAATCCATGATATTCCAAGATATATCATGAATGGCTCAGCTTTGAGGGACCGATAATAACCTACTTCTTGTGTTTTTCGATTGATCCGTGGAATAACTCAGTAATTAATGGTTCTAAGGCTAAGATGTACTATGAAAGTATATGTAACCTAAGATGTTTTTTATGGTGTCCCTTTATTGATACCATAAATTAGACCGACGAGGCGTCGAGACCGTCTGTATCAGATTTGCAGGCTACGATGATAGGTCGTCAAAAACATTCCATAGACAAAGTTAAAGTGTTTATGAGATGAGCTCAAATTCAGTTAGGTCTCCAATAATTATTAGATTAAGGTTAGTTTAGATTATTTATTCTGATTATCTTAAGGCGTGTATAAGTCGTTTCTTTTCGCCGACTATAAATAGATGCACCCAGATATCTTGTAAACGGTTCCAAAATCAATCTATTTAATTTCTATTCGGCGCAACGCCACCTTTTAGAAGTATAGATAATGTAGTTTTTCTCGGCGATTTCCTATCTCATGTTGGGCTGCATCGGTTTAATTTGACCTCCAGCAAGAAACAAGTCTTGTCCAATGATTTCCTATCTCGAATTAGGATACATCAGTTTAGTTAGATCTCCAACAAGAAATGGGTCTCGTCACATGGCAAATGCTTTTGTTCAACAAAGACTTTCTCAGTTCAGTTTGATATTTTGGTTGAGTTTTTGTGTATGCTAGATATCCTGATGTATTAGATCTATCTAAGGTTGTATTGCTCTAATCTCTTAGTTAGATTCGATATGTCGATCACACGTATACTGGATCTATTAGCGAGATAGATTGTTCTTGTTACCTTTAACCTTGTACCGTTTCAGTTCAGTCTAATCTATTAAGTTGTTGTTAATAAGATAGATTATATTGAACCAACAGATTCAGTCCATTGTTTCATCGGAGTTCTAAATGACGAGGTAATATAGTTACGAGAGCATCATCACACTCCTAGCTGATTGAATCATCCTAAATTCCTAGCGTACATTGGCTAGTGGCAAGAACCTATATCGGCTTATGGACCGATCGATTTCATATAATATTTCATCTCCTTATTTTAACTATGCGATTGATGCTTGGGAGTTCAATCAATACATCATTTCTTTGCACGCATGTGTATCAAATATGCAACTAACATGCTATTATCGGCGTCATTGGTTCATTGCCTGATATGTTTAGGAAAGTCAATATTTCTTTAACCTATTAATTACAATATCAAATTGACTAGCATGCCTACGAACTATTTTAGAGCATTTAGTGTTTGTATTGGAGCCAAGTAGATTCTTCCAAACATTTGAACATGTGGGTGTAGAGATCCATATACGATATTTGCATCAAACCGTCACCCCATTTATACAGCGAAGAGGCGAGAGTTATTTAAATATGATCCTTCCTTAACCATATCAGACCGGACGGTACCAAACAGTCGGCTCCATATCCTATGTACAAAGATATCTCCGTGCACAAATGCACAAGTTCGTTCGTGGCCCTACATCCGTTTTTGCAAAAAAAAAACCTCCCACAGTGACCTCCGCTTCTCTCTGCCCGTTTGCAAAAACCCTGTTCAAATCTACGTCGTTAGATTTTAGATGTAGGATCATTATCGGACTTATGTACCGAGGAGTCTTTATGCACGGGATAAGCAGCCCCAAACAGCCACACACTTTTACCTTTTGTCCGGTCTGATACATCAAAACCATATTATGTAAGGTTAATATCCGGACAAACGTGGTTAATCATAAGGTTGTATATCGTCTCGAATGCGCGCAAATTTCACGCAGAAGCCATCGATCCAGCTTCTGGCGCCGGTATCTACTCTTCTCCCCCTCTGACAGTACGGTCGACGAGCAGCCTATAATTTCAGTTTAACCAGTATACCGGGATGATCGTTGCTAATATCCCGCAATTAGAGGACCTGAACGGAGATCTGAATCACGCGATTTGTGGCACGTAATCTTCATCTCCGGCGACTACTACATCGATCGGGTGGTGCACCGCGATCTCAGAAACAGCACAACAAGTGACTGCCTCATGACTCATGAGCCTTTTCCCTTTCCAAGTCCGCACGGACGGATCGACGATTGATCGATCGATCCGTCATAAAAAGAAGCGAATCTCTGAAGCACACGCTGCCACATGAGCCCATAATTATGAGGCTAATCCCTCTCAGCGACAAGGGATATAAAGGCAAATCATATCATGTGTTATTCTTACAATGGAAGGTGCTATTGCTGTTGCACTACGCGGCTAAGCTAGAAAAGCCAGCCAACCAACGCAACATTGCCCCTCCACCAACACCGGGAAGATATACATCAAGATCAGCCAGCGTTTACATTACCGTCCGGTTTTGACGCTACGGATCGGTTAGGGAGAATCCAGAGATTTTTTTAGATGCTCCAAGCTGGAGTAGCTCCAAGATAGATGTGGAGCTAGATGGATCGAGAATATTTAATAAATATCACTAAAAGTCCGTTTTTTTCTATAAACTTGATCGAAATTTGTGGGGTTTTATTAGGTTTCACTCGAATCGAGTAGACTACGGAGAAACATACACCTTTTTTTTTTCAGGCCGTGTGTACTGTGCATTTGGTGCAGCAGAGCCATCTCCATCGATCGGACGAGCGGGACTCCGCGGCTTCCGCGCCCACCTCATCGGCGCGTCTCCCACGCCGGGCAACCGCCTCCAATGCATTTTGCTGTATAAATCGTCAAGGTCTCGTTTCCCACCATAAAATCTACACGCGTGGCATCTCTTTTCTCCTTCCACAAGTGCCGACGCCGAGCACGCGCAGTCCTCGCGCTGCCGCCGCCAGGAGCCCTCCCCGATCCGTCCTCGCCGCCGCCGCCGCCGCGTCGGAAATCCACCGCCGGTAAGCACCTTTCCCCCCTCCTCTCTCTTAATTCTCTGTTCCAGCGTCGTTGTCCCCGCGCGCGCTGTCGCCCGGAGCCGTTAACCCATGGCCGCCGCCGCCGCCGCCGCCGCCGCCGCCGCCGCCGCCGTCCCTCTCTGCTCCAACGGAATCTCACCGAAGCCGGCGAACCGTCGCCTTTCTTATTCGCGTCAGTCGTCTCTGCTTGGTGCTGCCGCCGGCTTTGCTCGCCTGAGCCGACGCCATCGACGGACGCCCTGCTCTGCTCCTCCGCTGCCGCCCCGTCGCCTTCCTCCCCTCCCCGTTTACCGCCGCGCGGCCTTCGTCGCCGGTCCGGTCGCCGCTGCCCCTCTACCTTGCGGCGACCTCCGCGACTGGATGCCGCCCAACTCGAGCCGGGCAGGGAACCGAAGTCATTCCCCTCTCCCTCTGCTTCCTTCGCCGCGTGTGCGGCCGCCGGTGCCCCACAGCTCTGGAGACGCCGCCATGCTCGGCCTCGGATTGGCCGTCTTCGTCGGACCTCAAATTCCCAAACGCACTTGCACGGTTGCACCATCTCGCCCCACCGCCGGCACCGGTCTCAAGTCGTCGCCATGCCTGAACGCCCATGCCCTCTGCTTCAGCTCCGCCGTCTCTCTCCTCCCTGCTCCCGATCCTCCGATGAGTCCACCACGGTCGCCAGAACTGGCGCCGTTTTCGGCCGGAACCGACTGCACCACTGCCCAATCCGCCGACCAGACCAGATGTCCAGACCGGCCGAGGGCCGAATCCATCTGCCCTACTCTGTCCCGCGTGCGTTGCTCTGCTGAATTCCTCTGTTTCCCCTCACCCGCAATCGTCGAACTTAGGTCGATCGAAACCCGGGAAAAATCATTTTCCGTCGTTCGTTTTCCCCGGAAAAACGATTATGAGATAGTTCTACGAAATCCGTCATTCACTCGTATACCTATCCACTCTTTTATTATTAGAATTTTTGCTATTGCACCATTGAGTGTTATTTATTTTTTGTCACATTCTATATATTTGACAACTAGATCTAGAAACCAAATGTCATACACTAATATAGAAAAAAAAACAAATTCCATTAATTTACATGTGACATGAGAGCAAATCTCCCGTATCATTTGGCTCGTTTGTTCTAACCTATATTTGTTTAACGTTGGTTGATTCCTTCTGTGTACCATTTGTCCGTGGTCCTTCTAGAATAATGTAAATCTAGTCATCGGGCAAAATCATTCCACGCCAATGGTACTACATCGTATATATCAACAGTCAATCTCTAACATCATCATCATCGTTATACCACACTTCAATATCTTTGGTCTTTGGTTTCATTTAATTTAATTCTACAAATATTCTAACGAATATTCATTCACGTGAGTTTGACTTGGGGCTAAGAGTTATGACCGACCGAGAATCGAGATGGTATGCGAGAGAACACAAAAAGATTAGATAGATTCAAATTATTAAGAGATTACATCCCGTGTGTGATGGATTATGTCCAAAACAAGGAAAATCTAGTCGGGAGATTACAAGCCATGGCTGAGACTTTAGATAGAGCTTAGTCAAAAGTGTAGTACTTTTGACTATTAGTTATGCTCTTCTTTCTCTATTTTCTGTGTCTACCATAGTCATGATCATTCCCTTTATATACGTGAGGGACATCGTATTGATCAAACCGAATGAGCTATAAAAAAAAGCTATACTAGGAGCCTAAAATTAGCCCTTGGGATCGGACAAATTACATGGTCTCTAAATTTGAGCGATACAGATCCAGTTTTCCACAAGCACCGTTCTGCAAGGAACGACCATTATTATGTCCCCACCTATTAAAGATCTGAGAAAAGTTGATAGTGATTGGATTGATCTTATGGATATCATGATGTTATAAGTTTCCTTATTGTAGGAAGCATCGTTTGATAGGGTGGACCCTAGCTTGGTCAGTCCACCGCATGACAATTGTAAGTCTTTCGAGTTATTTAGAATGAGCTCGAGCTCAAGGTGGTCAAGCTCGAAGATTCTCCGCATGCTTTAGGAATTTAGGGATTTTATCATATGATCACGAGCTTGGGGGAAGCACCTTAGAGGTGGATTTCTCAAGAACAACAGAGAGGTAATCTAGATATTAAAGTTCTGTTTGTTTGGCCTTTCCAATAACTTTCCACCTTAGAAAGTCGAAAGCTCAAACAAATAGCTAGCTTTTAGGCTGAGCTTTCCGAAAGCCAAAAGCTACAGAAACTATGATTACATGGAAAACCTAGAAGTAATGAAATGTGAGCTTTCCGCGGCTTTCCATCTCTATCAGCGTTGTCTTCCTCTCATTCGATCGTTCGGTGTCGCCCCACCCTTCCCCGTTATCCCCCGACGTCGCCTTGTCCAGCGTCACCTCGGTCGGCCCCACCACCTCGTTCGGCGTCGTGCCTCCCTTCCCCATCGCCCCGTTCGGTATCGCCCCGCCCTTCCCCGCCGCTCTGCTCGACGTCACCGTCGCTCGACGTCGTCACCACCTGGCCTCCCCGCCTCGCCCGGCGCAGCCGCGTCCCGCTCTCGCGGCGATATTTTATGGACCTCACAGAACATTCACTCTATTTTACGATTTTAAAAGCTAAATTGTCAAATAATTTTTGGAAAACCATCCTTTTAAGTTGTAACGTCCAAACGCTTATCACCCCTCGGAGCGACAGGAGTCCTTGAGGCACTTTGAAATTTGATAGCGCACAAGTTAACCCGGAGGCTTTGACGGTTTGACCTTTTTAGATATTCTTATGAGGCCTGATCTGAACCCATATGTACGTAGCTTGGAGATGTGGCACCACATTTTGACCATGCGAGAGATGGAACTCACACTGACAATATCATTTTCGTTCAAACTCTAAATTAATCCATTTGACTTCTTTAATTAATCTAAAATAATAATCTAATCAAATATTTATTTGGTTTGTCTTAATGTTTTTTTGTGTCGTTTTATGCGTCATGTAGAATCCTGATTTGAAGGATCCAGAAATCTCACACTCTGCAAGATCAATCGGAAGCACAAGACAAATCTAGTATCAACCAGGGCGAACTGACCTCGCCATGGGTGTGGTGGCGTACAAGGTGAGGTAAGCCAACGCGGGGCGTGTGATCGCCTATCCATCCATCCATGGATGCCAGTGCGGGCGCCGTGAGCGCCTCCGCCTCCGCCGCGGCGGCCGTGGCAACCAACGGCTCCAATGGGTTTATCCACTCTGTGGTGGGATGGTACTCCTCGTCTTTGTTCTGGTGGTTTCTCACCGTTGGCCTCGTCGCTGCCATCCACCTCGCCTCCAGTTACATCTCTCCCTCGAGGTATCAGCGATGGCAAAAGAAAAAATATATAATTTTGAAACCAATTCTGATCTATAATGTTGTCTGATAAATTTGTAGGGTTGACCGATTGATGTTTTTTTTGTGTCTTTGGTGTTTTCTTGGGGTTTCATCAGGAGCGATGATGATAAGGAGACGGAGAAGAAGGCGCGCCAACGTGGTTTCGCCGCCGGCGAGGAGAGGGAGGAGGCGGCAGATGGAAGAGATGAAAAAATCCTGGAGATGATGCGCAGCTTCAGCTTCATGCATACGAGCGAGGAAGATTTTGTAGAGGATATGGTTACGTACGACCGTGTTGTCGCCGGGAGGGCGCCGGAACCGGTGGTGATGTCAGATGTTGCGCCGTCTCCGACGACCTTCAGCTTCAAGTTTCAACACCAGTTACCTGATACTCTATCGGAGACGGCGGTGTTCTCGAGAGAATTGCCAATGCAAGAGAAGGAAGAGAAAGAACACGAGCAGGAGAAGAAACCATCGATTCCGGTGCAATCTGTGGGGAAGCAAGAGCGCGAACACGCAGCAAAGGAAACAGAGTTAGTGATGGAAGAAGAAGCACAGATCACAGAGGTCGTGCAAGCAGCGCCGCCAAGGATCATCGTGACCACGCACAACTACCAGTTTTTGACGGAGCGAGACTTCCGGGGGCTCGTCAAGGAGCCGGAGGCCATCACGATGCGCGTGCAGGAATCCTTCGTGCCACCGCCGGCTGCTGTGGCGGTGGTGCAGCCTGAGGAGCGCCGAGTGGTCGACGGGGCCACCCGTCGCGTGTTCCTAACGGAGAACGACTTCCGTCCGGCGAGCAAGCCCAGCGCACGCGAGAGCGTGGCATCGCCGGAGAAGAGTACGCCGCTGCAGAGGCAGAAGCCGGTCAACTCCCCGCGCGACGCGTCGAAGGGCAGCGCTGTGAGCGGGAGGACGAGCTTCGCGTCAGAGTTCTCCGGCTTTGGCGACTCTGACTCAGAGTCGACTGCTAGCGACGGGTACTCGGTGAAGGATCTTGTCGTCGACTCCGACAGCGACTGGTTTCTCTCAGAGAAGGACTTCCCGGCGGCCGCGCACGACGCCGGTAGCCTGAAGGGATACTACAAGGCCAAGGCGCGCAAGGCCCTGGAAGCCCTCGACGAATCAGCTTACAGTCTAGAGCGGTCTTTCCAGGACTCGGCGACGATGGCGTCGCCGGGTTCGGTCGGCCAAGCTTCGCCCGACAGCATCGGCGACGGCTCTGCTAAGTACCCCGAGGACATGTGGTCCCGAAGCCCCTCGCCGGACGTCGAGTACAAAGAGGACGATTTGAAGGGAACCGACAAAGAAGCCGATGAAGCTGAATTGAGGAACATGGAGGAGGTCAGCGTCGACATGAGCGACGACGAGAGCTCCTCCGATAGCAAGGAGACGGCAGCAGCAGCACCGGTGCATGATGCTGATTCTGAAGACGAGAACGGCTCGGACCATTCAGAGAAGGAAATCATCACTATACATGATGATGTTTATGATGTCAAGAGGAGTCCAGAAGCAATCTCTGATAGAGAATTGGATGTCTCATCTCATCAGATTGATGTTCTTGAAGGAAAGATGATCCTAGAACCATCAAACAATAAACTTGCTGGTACGAAAATTCATTCATCTCCATCTGAACTCATTGTTGATAGGGATGAAATTGCAGCCACAAATGTTCAGTCACAGCCGACAGTTTATGATGATGACAAGGGAAGTCCGCTGCATTCGGAGAGAAAATTTATCAGTACAGATGTTCACTCACATGAACTCATATCTGATGTCTGGAAAGGAGTTATCAGTGCAAATGATCAGTCAGAAACATTGGGCGACAAAATAAGCTCTGAGCCTTCAGAGGAAGAATTTGTCCGTTCAAACGATCATTCATACGAGGTTAATTCTGATGATAAGAAAGCAATCAGTACTACAGATGATCCCTCATATGAAGTAGTTTCTGATGTTAAGAGCATCCCAGAAATTCCAGAGCAGGAATTCGGTGCTATTGATCATCCACATGGGCTAGTCACTGACTCAAGGATCATTTCAGAGCCTATAGAAGAAGAAAATGATAGCTCAAATGATCGTCCGAGAAATGCCACTAGACATGTCACCTTCTCTGTTGCCGAGAATGAGAAGGTGTTGGACGAGGTGGTGGAGGATCAAGAAGACAATTGGAAGGATTTGACAGAAGAGGAAGAAGACGAGCTGGAGTCACTGTGGGAGCATCAGGATCTGATTGAGCAGCTGAAGCTGGAGCTGAAGAAGGTGCGGTCGATCGGGCTACCGACAATCCTAGAGGAGTCAGAGACGTCAAAGACACCGATGGAGGATCTCAAGCCGTGGAGGATCGATGCCAAGTTCCTTCGCGAGGACCCGATGGATGAGTTGAACAAGTTCTTCAAGAGTTACAGGGAGAGGATGAGGAAGTTTGACATACTGTGCTATCAGAAGATGTATGCGATAGGTATGCATGTTTTCAGTTTTTCAATGTTACTTGCTTACCCTTATTTATATTCGATTCTAGTAATTTTTGACACTTCAAGTAAAGCTGCACAGCTATTTCTTTAGTTTAGTTAGAGAATTACTGAAATGCTATTCACATTGCTTACTTAACTAGCATTTTAAAATGCTAGTTAAGGATAAATATTTTGTTAAGCTCAGTGTACTACAAGCTATGATTTTTTTTGTTGCTTGAATCTTCTGTGCTAATATTGTACTGCAATGGAATTTACTGTAGATTTTCTCCAGCTCAGAGGGCCTAAACAGTCGACGAGCTCCCTAAAAACCTTGCCGCCAACAGTAACATCCATCCTGTCTCACAATCTGCGGTCATCGCGTCGGAGATCACCCGAGGACCCGTCTGAAAGGTTTCTCAAGGAGCTTAGATATGACTTGGAGACAGTTTACGTTGGTCAGATGTGCCTGTCATGGGAGTTTCTCCGGTGGCAGTACGAGCAGGCCCGTGACCTGCCAGAATCCGACCCTTACCACAGCCATCAGTACAACCAGGTGGCTGGAGAATTCCAACAGTTTCAGGTAGTAGTTCAAAGGTTCGTGGAGGACGAGTCCTTCAAGGGCCCTAGGCTACCAAATTACATCAATAACCGATGTGTTCTTCGTAATCTCTTGCAAGTACCTGTAATAAAAGGTTAGAATGAGTTTTCAAAAAAAACTATCAGATAGTTCATTTTACTGCCCTATGTTATGCCTGAAATGATTTAATTTTACATGAATGTTTGATTGCAGAGGACAGCTTGAAGGACAGGATGGAGGATCAACGCAAGGGAAACTATGTTATAACAAGCGAGGAGTTGGAGATGATCATGGAGGAATGTATGCGCATTTTCTGGGAGTTCATCAAGTCCGACAAAGTCGAAACTGTATCTGTGCTCAAAGGCTTGTCGGGCACTCACGTTGAGCTCCAGGACCCTTTAGACCATGATCTTATGATGCACATCCATGCCACGTTGCAAAAGGTAAGCTTACACAGCACCGACAAAAGAGATGATTTGCTACAGTGCGAGTAAATGTACTTGTTGCATTACATGACACTGAATAAGCCTGAAATGGATGCAGAAAGAGAAGAGGCTGAAGGATCACCTGAGGACCGGCAACTGCATTGTGAAGAAATTCAAGAAGCCCAAGGAGGACAATTCAAACGAGAGTCTCTTCTTCTCACAGGTCGACATGCGGCTCGTGGCACGGGTTTTGAGGATGCCGAGGATCACCAACGAGCAACTGCAGTGGTGCAAGGCAAAGCTGGACAAGATTGCACTGGTAGATAGAAAGATCCACAGGGAGGCTTCATTTTTGTTGTTCCCCTGTTGAGAGTATAAATATATATGTTTTTTTTGTTCTTTTCCCCCCTCATAAATCATCTCCCCCATGTAATCCACGGTTTGTAGGTTTTCTTAACCTTTTAGTAATCATAACTGTAACATAAATTCAGAATGCATAGATTTAC
Organism: Zizania palustris; assembly: GCA_019279435.1. Taxonomy (NCBI): domain Eukaryota; kingdom Viridiplantae; phylum Streptophyta; class Magnoliopsida; order Poales; family Poaceae; genus Zizania; species Zizania palustris. The sequence goes on along the minus strand of JAAALK010000287.1, from coordinate 20,667,796 downwards.
AGTGCTTATAGAGGCACAATACCTAGCTAGAATACACAGTGTAATAATCATCATCTCCTCCCGAGAGAAAACACCTATCAGAAATTCAGAATGTACAGATTTCCTTTTGAGATGAGCTGTGCCCTCTCCACTGTCAGTCACCACATGGATACAGCTGCTGCGCTTGTGGTACTATGATGTGCAAATGAAGAGGCAGCGGTAATGGCTGTGCTCGAGCAAAGATCAGCTCAGTTCATGCTCAGTTGTGGCTGGACAATTTGTACCCAATGATGGTCCACTGCCCTGAAAAGTCTGAAACCACAATTATTGATCACATTGTATTACTTGTGTCCTCTGGCTGAAGATGAACAGTGCCCCCCTTTTGCTTTGCACATGAAGCATCTAATGGCGGCCTTACCGATCCTAACAACCCAGGTACTAACCACAAACACTGCATTTCTGCGTGCTGCAGCCGGAGAGAGACAAATCATAACTCACAAACGATAAAGAAGTACATGTTGTTGCTGCTGCTTGTTTCAGAGCGTGTCAGTCAGAGTGTGTGGCGCTGGGGACCTTGCCGGCCGTCGCCATTATCAGCAGGAAATGCGAGGCTCTCGCAGCAGACAAAGAGGGTGCAGATGCAACTAGATGCAACGCAGGCTGTCCGGGCCCGAAACCTCCATTATGGCGGCGGCACGAACAGTTGTGGAATGTGGATGTAACTGGTATCTGCACCTGATGCAAGGCTGGAGGCTGGACATGAGTTGGAAGACAACAAACAGTACGTGTTAACCAAATTTGATTATTTTTGCAGAGAAAATTAGTTTGAGGATTCCAAAAACTGGATTGACAACGACCAATTTTCCATTGATAACTCCAACTTAACGATGCTGACGACAAAATTTCTAGCTACCTAGGTAGTGTAGTGTAGGTACTGATCCTATGAGTCTTAGAGTATGTTTGGTTGAGCTGTGGCTGTGGGAAAAAGCTGCTGTGGGCTGTGGGCCGTGGAAAAGCTGTTGTGGGAAATCAGCTGTGAGAAAGCTGAAAGTCGTTTGGCTGAAACATCTGTGAACAATCTGCTTTGAGCTGTGAGCTGTGTAACAAATTCAATTTATGAAATTTTGTATGGTTGTATGAAGTTTGAAATGTCAATTTATGAAATTTTGTATAGTTGTATGAAATTTGGAATGTCAATTTATGAAATTTTATATGGTTGTATGAAATTTGAAATGCCAATTTATGAAATTTTCTATGGTGTGAAATTTGAAATGTTAATTTGTGAAATTTTGTATGGTTGTATGAAATTTGAAATGTCAAATTATGAAATTTTGTATGGTTGTATGAAATTTGAAATGTTAATTTATAAATTTTTTTATAGTTGTATAAAATTTGAAATATCAATTTATAAAATTTTGTATGGTTGCATGAAATTTGAAATGTCAATTTATGAAAATTTGAATGGTTGCGAAGCCAAAAGCCGCAGAAAGCAAGTCTGGATGAGCGTTCACATTTTCACTGCACCAAAAGCTGCTGGCCCTTTGGTTTGACTTTTAGCTTGTAGGAAACAAAAGCTGTCCCCGAAAGCCAAATCAAAGGGACCATTATACCATGCCTGATTTTACACGGAAGTAACACTTAGCTACTTAGCTAGCAAGCTGACAGAAGATCACAGAAACAAGAATCTGAAATTCCCCTCCAACCCCGCAATCCGGTGAGTTGACAGAATCGTTCAGCTCACTATAACACTTTGTCTGTAGCAAATTGCGTTGCCGATATGATAGCTTGGGAGGTGGTTACAGTGTTAAAATATCGTTCGATATTTTTCCCCAAAATTTAGGACGTCAGTGTAGTAGTTTCATCCTTCACAATTTCATGAAATTTCACAAGACTTTCAAGCTTTCCAAACCGGCATGGACGCTGGTATTTCAATAGATTTCGGTGAATTTCGATATTTTCATTTGAACGTCAACACATTTTAATGGGCTTTGGGTTAACGAAAACGGGAACCCATTAACCAGTGGGTTCTTGTTGAGCCGCCTCGACTTCAACAGTTTACTTGGCTGCCTAAGTAGATCAAAGCCGTCTGTCTCGGCCCATAGCGAATCGAGCCAATCCTAGCCGTCCGCGCTAGGTTAAGGCCCCGGGAAGCATCCATTTATACCCACCTCCGCCGCCAGGCGCTAGCTCCCTCCTCTCTCTCTCTCTCCCATTTCCACCCAGCCTCCTCTAGGGTTTATCCACCGGTGACTACGCGGCGGCGGCGAGATGGTGCAGCGCCTCACCTACCGGAAGCGGCACAGCTATGCCACCAAGTCCAACCAGACGCGGGTCGTCAAGACCCCAGGTCCGGAACCTTCACTTCCTCGTGTCTCACGATTTTTATCGGTTGCTTGTCGATCTGTTTCGGCGAAGGTTTGCGCTTAACTGATCGGCCTGTGGCGACGCGATTGCAGGTGGTAAGCTCGTGTACCAGTACACCAAGAAGAGGGCTAGCGGGCCCAAGTGCCCCGTCACCGGGAAGAAGATCCAGGGAGTGAGTGCCTTTGCAATGTATCTGTTGATTGCTTTAGTTGTTTTCGGTAGGATGATTTCTGATACGGATTGATACCGTTGCACGTTGGGAATTTGTGTTAGGCCGACGTGTATGTATCAAATGCTGATGAATTGGTATTAGTTTCTCGATCTTAATATATCACTGCGTTCGTAGGGCACTAGTGCTGCTTTGTGACACTTAGCAAGAACCTGTTAACGTCTTCTTATACGCGAGGTGTGTAGTTGTGTATCATTTGGTGCCAAGAAATGATTTCTTCTAGTGTATTAGCTTTTCTTGGTATCTAATTCATGTACTGTGTTGTTACTTGTCAGCTTGGCATTTCAATGTAGCATTACTGCTTTTTCCACACTGATTCAATGGTACTGGTATTATTTAGTTTTGTAGTTTAGCCATATGGCTGTTTCTTCTGATTGGTTTATATACTGTTAAAATGGTACACGTGCATGATACATTTTGATTCTCTTTATTCTGATTTGTCTTTATTTAATGTTCTGTCAAAATATATATGGTAACCACATCAATCTGATGATTATCAGTAGGTTCCTAAGGTGATTAAGATTATAATGATATGCCATGAGTGTCATCTAGTAGCCAGGATTTGAGCATCGGACTTGATAGGAAGTAGGAACTAAGCCCCAAAAATATGCGACCGAATCCTCCCATCTAAATGAGGCACTACCTCCTGTTTCATAATTCCTGACAATCTGGGCATATTCTCATATACCAAGGAACAATTAATTAGTATGTATATTTCCTATTTTGTCCATGTTAAAAATGGTTGTTGTATTTTTTACTTAATGAGTTACCATGCATGTAGGGATATATGAGGTCAGAGTGACCTCAATTACACCAGAACGTTAGCAATTAGCATCGAACAACACAAAGTCTGGAACCACAGGGAGTAGTGCAATAGGCATATGCCCATTGATGTGTGTAAGTGGGTCAACCTGTGAACTCACTTACAGGTCAATTAAGTGGGCCAACCTGTGTGCTATCCACTTAATTGGCATATAAGTGGATTTGTCGGTTGACCCACTTGCACCCTACTTTGTAATCTACCCCTAGGCCTATAAACTGTTTTCTCATTCATGCTTGTCATTGTGGTTTGTAGCATGTACGACACTGGAAAACATTTTTGATTCCTACATTAATCTAATAACTTCCACTTCTTTTGTGATGAACGTACTATTGATGTTGTCTATGTTGACCGTGTGTTAATGTGTTTCTTACAATCTTTTGCATAGTTATCACTGATGTGTTGCCATTTTTAGCTTGTTAGTTCGCTGTGCATGGTACATTGTCTTAAGTTTCAGTTTGCTCATACCTTGACTTCCATTTTCAGATCCCCCACCTCAGGCCTACTGAGTACAAGAGATCCAGGTTGTCTAGGAACCGCAGAACTGTGAACCGCCCTTATGGTGGAGTGCTATCTGGAACTGCAGTAAGAGAAAGGTCAGCTAACAGGCTTCAACATCTTCATATGATATTATCTTGAACCTGTATTTTATGTCACCTCATCTGATTCATATTGCTTTGCAGGATCATTCGCGCTTTTTTGGTTGAAGAGCAGAAGATTGTGAAGAAAGTCTTGAAAATACAGAAAACCAAAGACAAGTCAGCCTCAAAGTAGAACTCTTTGAAGTGAAATCAAGACAATGCTGTGCTGTAAACAAGAAAACGTTTTTGTTGATGGTGATGATCAATGGTCTAGCCCCTTCTAGCTGAATGTTTTAGTAAAACCGTCTGAGTGTGGAGTACTCCAAACCCTTCTACCATTGTTGTGAGACATTATGTCCGTTCTTTTGTTCACTTCTGGATTGCGAATGAATTTTAGTTTACTTGAGCTGATGTTTTATAACCGTCTCTTGCACTGCTATGTTTCGCTGCTGCATTGCAAAATCGCGGCACCAAGAGTTAACGTGTTCTTGCTTGGGTATATGACCAAGATATTAATTGGGATGAATACAACATTCACCAAAGTTGAACCAAGGTCAGAACAAACAATGTTGATTCTTATCTACAGAAAATTGTTAACTTGTCTGTAGAATGCTAAATTAAATGAAATTTCAATACAAATACCTGCAAAAACAAAATTTGTCAAGAATGGGATTCGAACCCATGCCCTTTCGGACCAGTACCTGAAACTGGCGCCTTAGACCAACTCGGCCATCTTGACTTCACGTTTACAAATAATGTGATATATTACATATTATTAAACACTTAGTGTTCTCAGTTATGATAATTCTGATTGCTACAGTGTAGCGGGCATAAGTTTTCGAACGAACAGGAGTTCGTTCTCCAGCAATGGCTCGCGCTCGAGAAGATCCCCCTCCTCCAATCTCGATCTCCAGCCATGTCTGATCTCTCCTCCCCTCATGCCATCTCCATGCCTCCTCCGCTCCTTCACGGCTTGCACTCCCGCCCACCTCCGATCGCTCTCAGCCTTCGCGGCCGCCTTCGCCATGCGCGCGCCCCACCTGCTCGGTGGAATGCCGCGTCCACCCGACCGCCTCGCGCGGCTCCCCGCGGAGCTCGCGTCCTTCGCCCGCGCGCGTGCGGCGGGGCACGCGTCCAGCCAGTTCTCCTACGGTAACGCGCTTGCCGCGTGCGCCCCCGCGGGGCTGGTCGCGCTGGCCGAGCAGGTCTACTGCGCGGCCTGGAAGGACGGGCTCTCCGGCAGCGCGTACGTCTGCACCGGGATGGTAGACCTTCTCGCCAAGAGCGGCTGCTTCTGGGATGCGCTTAAGGCGTTCGCGGACGGGGACCGGAGCAGCGCCGTTTGCTGCAACGCGGTTATCTCCGGGGCGGTGCGGAACGGCGAGGACGGGCTCGCCGTCGAGCTGTTCCGTGATATGGTGTGGGGTTTGTGTGAGCCTAACTCGTTTACTTACTCCGGGGCTCTTAGCGCGTGCGCGGCGGGCGCGGAGCTGGGAGCTGGGAGGGCGGTGCATGGTCTGGTTCTTCGTCGTGACCCTGACTACGATGTGTTCATTGGAACATCTCTTGTTAATATGTATGCAAAATGTGGTGCCATGGGTGCTGCCATGAGAGAGTTCTTGAGGATGCCAGTCCGGAATGTGGTTTCCTGGACCACTGCAATAGCTGGTTTCGTGCAGGGAGATGATCCAGTAAGTGCGATGCTGCTACTTAAGGAAATGGTGAGGAACGGTGTGGCAATTAACAAATACACAGCCACGAGCATCTTGCTTGCTTGCTCTCAGATTTCTATGATTCAAGAGGCTAGCCAGATGCATGGTATGATTATGAAGACGGAGCTCTACTTGGATTGTGTCGTCAAGGAGGCTTTGATTTCCACATACACAAGCTTTGGGTTTGTTGAGTTGTCAGAGAAAGTGTTCGAAGAAGTTGGCACGGTAAGAAATATAAGTATCTGGTCAGCCTTCATATCTGGGGTCAGTAATCATAGCCTTCTGAGAACAGTTGAGCTGTTAAGGAGGATGTTTTGTCAAGGTCTAAGACCAAATGACACATGCTATGCTTCCATGTTCAGCTCTGTCAATTTAATTGAGTTTGGCAGGCAGCTGCATTCGCTGGCCATAAAAGACGGGTTCATCCATGGTATTCTTGTGAGCAGCGCGCTCTGCACCATGTATTCTAGATGTGATAATGTTCAGGATAGCTTCAAGGTTTTTGAAGAGATGCAGGAACGGGATGGAGTTTCATGGATATCAATGGTTGCTAGTTTTGCTACACATGGTCATTCAGTTGAGGCATTCCTAACGTTCAGGAATATGATTCTTGATGGTTTCAAGCCAGACCATGTGTCGTTAACTGCCATTCTTTCGGCTTGTAATAGACCAGTGTGTTTACCCAAAGGGAAGGAAGTTCATGGACATGTCCTTCGTGTCTATGGAGAAACCACATTCATTGACCATTGTTTTATTTCTATGTACTCAAAATGTCAAGTAGTACATACAGCTAGAAGAATTTTTGATGCAACTCCATGCAAAGATCAGTTCATGTTTTCTTCAATGATATCTGGATATGCTACAAATGGTTGCAGTGAGGAAGCAATATCATTATTTCAGCTTATGGTGGCAACTGGTTTTCAAATAGACAGTTTTATATGCTCGTCTATTCTTAGCACATGTACTGACATTGCAAGACCATTTTATTGTAAATTACATGGATACACAATTAAAGCAGGTATACTGTCTGATCTGTCAGTAAGCAGTTCACTTGTGAAGGTGTACTCCAGAAGGGGCAATATGGATGATTCTCGTAAAGTTTTTGATGAAATAAGTGCCCCAGATTTAGTTGCATGGACTGCTGTAATTGATGGATATGCTCTGCACGGAAGTAGTCAGAATGCCTTGGCAATGTTTGATTTGATGATTCAGCTTGGAATGAGACCAGATGCTGTTGTACTAGTGAGTGTTTTGTCTGCATGCAGCCGTAATGGTTTGGTTGAGCAAGGCTTTAACTATTTCAATTCAATGAGAACGACATATGGGATTGAGCCAGAGTTACATCACTACTGTTGTATGATTGATTTACTTAGTCGATGTGGGAGACTTGAAGAGGCGAAAGAATTTGTTGATAGTATGCCTATAAAACCTGAATTGATGGTATGGAGCACGCTACTTGCTGCTTGCAGAGTTCATGAGGACACTGTACTTGGACGGTTTGTAGAAAATAAGATTCGTGAAAATAATTACGATTCAGGTTCTTTTGCAACTCTGTCCAACATTCTTGCAAATTCTGGAGACTGGGAGGAAGTAGCGAGAATCAGAAAAACAATGAAGGCTGGGGATAAAGAACCTGGATGGAGTATGGTGTAAAAAATGAAATGCTTGAGGAGATATATACACAAAAGGGAATTCAGCACAACATCTAAAAAGTTGTATTTCATGAGTCTACAAGCAACTACAAAGTTGTATTTCATGAGTCTACAAGCAACTACAAAGTTGTATTTCATGAGTCTACAAGCAACTACAAAGATAGAAATACCTTGTCCGGGTATTTCTGTTCTGACCAAGAAGTATTGCAGAGTATGTTCATGATTAAAACTTCTATAGAGATTCCTTGTTTGAATTTCCCCGAGCATTTTTTTAATTAGCACATGCACTAAATCTTGAGCTGGAGTGATGATACTGTGGAAATTGGAAATAAACACCAGTTGGTTATATGTGGTCCTGTCCGTGGAAAGGATCGGCCAGTTATCAAAAGTTCTCACTGATGGGAGAACTGAGTTTTTGATTCACCTTTCTGTGTACTTAGTAACTATTAGCTTTATGGGAATTTTCTTACTGAATATAGAGCACATCACTAATTCTCAGAGGGCATGAGGCTTTATAGGACTGTGAAACTCAACATATATAACCAAGTTATTCTTTTCTCAGTTAGCTTTTATATTAATATGAGTAACTTTCAGGTATAAATCTGACCAGTCATGTGCAGAGGAGTATTCTGCAAGATTGTAGCATGGAATAAGAGGCATCCCAGATTTCGTCATTATCTCTACTAGGTAAATTACATAACTGAACATTCACAATGGTAGGTCTTTTGCTAATAGCTGAAGATATCTCTTGGTATTTATTTTTTTTTGGAGAAAATACCTCACAAAGGTCCTGCTTTTTTAGAAAACACTTGAGAACAAGCGTTCATTTTGTCGGGGTTACCGACTTACAATACTGGAATAACTCCAGCAACAACAACACCCACATCACCATCAACGCCAACAAACCAACAACTACACCTACAAAAGGCAGACCCCAGCTGGCATTCATCCAGTTTAAACTTCACACAGGCAACCGTGCCACATCACCATAACTGTTTTGAAGTTTTTTTACAAACAGAAAAATGTACAAGCTACCGAGCAAAGTTAACAGTAAGTAAACTTTTTTCCTTTAGCAAAGTCATCTGTTCATCCAGCAGAACTTTTTTCCTCATGGATCTGTCAAAGGAGCATGGAGGCGTTTGGAGGACTTGGCAGATGAACCAATTGATGAAGCCTTGCACGGAGCAAGCCCAAACAACGAGTAGTTTCTTCTTTTAGCTGAATTAGGAGTCTAGGACCAGTTGTAGACTTGTAGCTACTGAGTCAGAAACAAGAGTAACTTATAAACCACCTGAAAAATGTTAGTGCAGATTTTGTTTTTGAAAACAAATTCATTTCTTTGTAGCCAGATAGGCGATAGCCCAAACCCCCGCACCAAGGATCTGCAATGCAATCTTTTTTGCCGAGCAAGATTTGAACTTCTGAAGCAAATCACAATAGGCCATCCTACAAGAAGGCACATACACCCAATTCAACGCATCCCTAACAAAACACTAAAGAAAATGGGACAAAGAGCAATCAAACTTGATTAAAAGCTCTTGTCTCCATAAATCCCATTCCCCCAAAGTCTTTTGGAGCACGTAAAGCTCCCCATTTTACCATGTGATATTTCTTATTCTCAACTCCCTCCCAAAAGAAGTTATTTCTCAGGCTGTCAATTTTTTGATGAGTTTGCTCAGGTAACAAGAACACCCCCATAGCATGAATGTTACTCAAACAAACATCTATTAAGACCATAACTTGGTATTAACTTGGTATTTATGTCTATGTGTAGCATTTTTCTGTAAAACAGATGTTGGTCAATGGTCATCTCTGTGAGAGATGGGGGTTAAGGGAGAGACTCACATGGCATATTGCCTGGCCCAGTCATCTGAAGGATCTACCCTTAAATCAAATGGAAACTATATTTCCTGTGGGATTCCAATTTCCACATTAATTGCCTGTACGGCATTCATTACCAGTTCTTGTTTATGGATCTTTGTCACTCTTTTCAATACCTCCATTTGTGCCTATAACCTAGTCAACTTCATATCCATAATCCATTGCTTGGTTCAGTCTAAGTCCTATGCCGGCGAGGCTTGATTCATGCTATTGATTATTCCAGGGGTTATGCTGAGAAGCAGTGATGTGGCACCCGATGAATTCTGCAGGGTTTGTGTTTTAAACGGCAAGGTGACTGGACCACTAAGAGTCATCTTGTGAATTGTTGAGCTTCTGCTGCTGCTGCCCCTGCAGGCACTGTTGACTATTGAACTGAGTTGTTGGTATTTCAACTTCTGCCGAGTAAGAGGAACTCTCCAAAGCAAACTTGATCTACTGTTGGAACTAACAAACTTTACACTCACAAATCTCACAGGCATCTAATTACTGTTGCAACGATGGGAAATGTACCCAAGAAGCAACGTTTACCATCCCGGTAATATAATGGAGTCATCAACATCATTTATTGCTCAATGAAGTTAACAGCGAAGACAGCAAGCCAGACAGCAGTCCAGTCATATAGCAAGGAAAGAACAATCAGTTAATCTTAATGTTTTATTTACAGTTCCCTCCATTCAAACAGACGATGTATGAAAAGCCACCGACAGGGAGAATTCATTGAGCCAACCTGAAAGCTACTTACAACGATACATGAAAGTATAATGCGTTTGTTACAGCAATAATTGTTCTGGTAGTAACAATTGATCTACTGTTATTTGCATTTGTGTAGCTGCCATTCAGTCTGACAGCTACAATCTCTCTTCATATACCAATGTTAGGTTTTAATCTTGTCATTAGTGCATATGCATGTTTATTTTGTTCATGCATGTTATAGCATGGCGTTGTGTGTCGGCCAAGTGAGTTAAGTCTTAAGTGAGTTGGCTGGCTGTTATTTTTGCATTGACTTTCAGTCTATGTACATGGAAGAAAAATGATGTGAGCCGGTGAGTGTGGATGCATCACAAATACTGCTTCTCTGTGTTGCCCTGTTCTTTGTGTGTGTATCAAAGAAAATACAAGTGTTTGTGATTAGCACTTGAAAGAGAGGGAGTATCGGCTCTAACAACCAATAAGACACCTAAAAGGTACTTTTCTCATGACATAAACAAGCATACAACTTCAATCTTCATATACTACACTAATTATATGCTCACACATGCACATATATCACTTCTGTTTCTGTCAGTAGTAATTTCATATGTTCATATATGGTGAGGCCTCTATTCAGGAATCAGGACAGTGGATTTTTATGTGCCTTATGGATTATGTTCCCAAGGGGGCCAAAGGAATGTCTAGCAATCCTGAAAGGTGGTTGTTTTGATGATTACAGTGTATATATGCTGCTCAGGTAATAAGTTATTGGAACTTTGTTTTGTATAAATTCAAGCTAGATCTTCATGGATGAACACAAACACAATTATTTTCCTTGCATCATATATGCCATGAGCACTGAAGAGTCAACACTAAAATAAACGGGATCCTGTTATTCTTTTCAAGTATGTTTGCTCAAGATACTGAAGCATATGCACAAATCTGTAAACTGATCAGTCAAAACCTTCAAGATGCCCCCAAAAGCTCCTTGATATCATACCCTTGCAGCTGAAGCAATTGAAAATTACATGTCAGTAACATCTCACTGATTACTACTTGCATCATATATGCCAGAACATGCCATCCAAATTAACTAATTATATAGATCGACAAATTATGAGATAGCTGCCCTACTCATGTGCAATCCTTGATATCATACATTCATACCCTTGCTGTAAGACATACCTGAAGAAAGGTTAGCAGTACTATTACTCCTGAGTTCCAAAATGCATGTATTGTGATAGGAGTTAGCAGATTACGGGTTTGAGCATATGAAAAACCCAGCGCAAGACCTGCATACCAACCAACAAAGTTATGGAAATATAATAATCTCTGATTATTTATGCATCAATAAAATATTGGCATCATAGTTAGTCCCAAAGAAAATTCTACTGGTCATAATTGATCACAGTATCACTCTAAAATGTTGCATCTATTATCTTTCTTCATAAAAGATCACAAGTATGGCATAGCAGTATAGCACATGACAGCAATACTTTATTACGTCTAGTTTGTTGATGACCAAATACACTCATGCACTTTGTTAGACATGGAAGTCACATGGTTTCATATATTATGTCTAAATCTACATAGAGACTTACCGAGTATAAACAACGGTGGGAATTGTCCAGGTGTTAGATGAGCAAGGGCAAATAAAGCAGCACTGACAAGTATGCACACTGGAGTAGGAAACCTGTACCCAAAGAAAACTGTTCAACTCCTCAACAAGCAAAACTGCAAACTGTAACATATTAACCTACTAAATAATATATGATCTTTTTACCACTTAGTCAAGGACACCATTAGAAATCCTCGAAATACAGTCTCCTCCAGAATCGGTGCCAGAACTCCAGTAATGCCCACCAAAAAAGCAGTGCTAACAATAAATTAAAGTTGTTGAAAACAAAGCCATGTCATGTCTGGCAGGTATGGAAGCACAAATTCACTAAAATGCTAAAAATTGGATGGATGATACCTGGTACTTGATGAGCCGATTAATGGCAATAAAAGAACTAAGGAGTCAGTCTGGGAAAGAAAGATAGCAGAAATTGATCAGTAGTTAGAACTCATGAAATAGTACACTGAAAAAGGTAAATAGTATAACAGAAGATAAAACATGTTGATATTCAAACTGGAAAATCGTAAGCCCCTATATAAAGGGGGGCCTTAGTACTTGTACATAAACTATAGCCTGCTCCCATCTTAAACCAAAGAGGATAATATGCACTAATTCCTATGGCACTCATGGAAAGCCTCTCTCTCTCTCTCTCTCTCTCTCTCTGGCTTTTTCACCATCTGAATCATGAGCAAGTGACCATATGACAGTGTCAGAGTTTCCATTGTTTAATCATAAATAGACTAAGCTAGTCCATACATGAATAAATTGTGATTACATAAGACCTAGGGTCAGGTGAGATACATAACTACATAAGGCAAGCCAAAAAGGTCTGTACAATCAAAGAAAATGGTTTGTTACATTCAGAAATTGCAAGAACTGCTCATTTGTACATAGGGTATTGCTCAATGAACCATTAAGCAGTCCAAGACATGAAAACATTTTTTGCTGAATAAATTGAATCACAGGCTGACGGTGAATGGGATTAAAATGATGCAAGGTGGAAAAAGTGTGAGAAGTAATAAATGGTGCTGTGCAAAAAAAAAACTATCTGGCAAAGTATGTAAAATGCCCGACCTCTCTCTCTGGAGGTTCACCATTCAGATATGTCATAGCAACACCAGCTAAGGCAATAGAAACTATTGCACCAAAGAGGCCAACTCCAGACCACAGAAGCCAGCCATTTTGCAGCTTGAATGGTTCTTTAATATCTACAAATTCAGAAAAAGGTGCTACTTGAACATGCTTATTTTTTAGACAATAAAGTGTAAAGAAAATTACAGTATCCATCATGACTTAAGCACGAAAAGCAATACCCATGAAAAAGAGAATAAGCCGTGCAAATCCAATTCCACAAAAATTGCATAGAGCTTTTCAGAATTGAGAAAAAGAATGGAAAAAATGCAATTATGTACTCTTCACACATGATCAAATATACTGAAAATAACATGGAAACAATATCATGTCCTGACCATAACAAAATATATCATCTGGGAATGGTCGGAAGGTATTCGTGATGCCCAATACAACACCCAATACAATTGCTGTCACACCACTGCTTAAGAAAGTGAAAAAAGAAAAACGGTAAATATCTTGGCAATTGGCAATGTCCATCATTTGGAAAATACACATAAACATTAAAGAATTGAATAAAAATAGGTGCTTGGATTCATACAGTTGTCCAAGGAAGAGTATTTCTGCCTTCTCATCTATGGTTGCCTCCACAGCTTTATACCCGACATATGTCAAAACCGATTGCTCAACCAATCCTGTCAGAACAAAACTGTCTAAAGAACACTCAGAAAGCTTTCCTCGATGGAGATAAATAATGGAGTATGCTAAAATACTACAGAGAGCAAGAAATTAAATATACCAGAGCATTAATGCATTATGGAGCTGCCAAAATTGTGTAGTACTCATTACAATTTTCAACACAAAACATTTGGCATCCTTTTTTCATATTTAACTCCAGTATTATGTGCAGCATTTCAATAGGCATCACTAACCCCAGCAATGGGTACAAATGGCGAAGAGTACCTTACTCCACAGCCCACCATGGTGAGCACCACCGTCTGCCATTCCCATGGCACATCCCACCGGCGAAGGATTGGCCACTCGTCCTGATTCTGCTTATATCCAAATGATGTCACAAATTCATCAGCAACAAACCATCACAAAAGAGAGGAATGCTCACGGTACAATTAAACTCAAGGAAATTGTCGGCAACAACATGGTATGAACTGAGCATTTTGTATTCTACCGATGCATCGCTTAGTTTATTTTGATGAATTCATTTTTCCCTAAAAATATATCTTTGCTTAGGGTTCTTTGGAAGCTTAATTCTGTATGAAAACTGAAGCGGCGGCGCGTCTACCTTGCTGGAAGGCGGCGGCGGCTTGTTGCTGGAATTGAAGGAGTGGCAGGCGAATCCCCGGGTGCTCCTCCACCGGCGGGTCTCCGGTGACCGCAGCCACCGCTGCTGAGCTCTTACTGCTGATGCAGCTGCTACGCAACCGCAACCGGTTCTCGTCGAGGGAAATAGCTTCCGTTGCTTGGAGAGGAGGAGGGCTCTGCACGGGACAGGCTGGAGCAGGTGAAAAGAGAGCGCCGCCGGCGACGACGACGCCATCAGCAAGATGCTTCTTCGCTCTCCACGCTTATCAGTGCTTGCTACTGGCTCACTGAAGAAGCCACACACGTGGACGGGATAAGGAAGGGGTCTATTTGTAAATTAAATAAAAAATAAGGAGGAGAATAAAAATTGAAATGATGGGAATTATATGTAGCTCCAGGGTTAAATATGCAAAGTGGTACCCCCGTTCTTCCAAGTTCCTCAGCTCTTGAGGAGGCGACGGCGATGGCGACGGCGACATCGGCGAGCACGTCCGGCGAGTGGCTGAAGGGTTCCCTGCAGGATCTGCAGCAGCGGATGGGTAGCGCGCTGGATCTCGACGCCGACCTTATCTCGGGCCTCGTCTCCTTCTGCGAGCTCGCGCCTCCACCCGACGCCGCTGACTACCTCGAGGTCCGTACTCCTACCATCCACTCCCTTAGAGCGTGATACGTGGAAATGCGTGGTTTCTCTGTTTAGGGTTCGGGTCGGAGCTTGTTGTATGTATGTGTTTGGTGTGGCGGCCTGATCTGTGTCTGCTTCGGTAAACTTCTAGGATTAGGGTAGTGCGATTTGAGTTAGGTAATTTTAGGGTTGGTATCGCGATTGAATCGTCCTTCAGTTCGAACTTTATGGTACTCTTTTAGTTTTGGACGTCTGATCGTCAGTGTGTTGCAATTGTTAATGCAAGGTTTGATGCATGTGCCGCTACCACATTCCTCTTTGGTTTGGGATTTATGTTGGTTTGAGTTGCAAAGAGATGATAACTTGATGAATACTGAAGCATCCAATTCCAAGCTCAGAACAATATCTATGGCACAGAGAATTAATTGTTCAGACTTTTTTCGTGCAACAGAGAATAGAGAATGTGATGCTACGATGAATTGTATCTATGGCACAGAGAATTGTTAAGACTTATTTCGTGCAATAGAGGTGGTTTCACACATGCCAGAGGATGATCATGTGGTGATGGGAGGTAGGATGGAAATGACACCACCATGGATGGATCGAGTCAAGGATCATGATCTGGGGAGTGAGGAGAGAGAAAGTGCTATGACAATGGAAGAATTGAGAAGGGAGAGAATGGAAGGGGAAGATGACAGGTGGAATTTGCAAAAGATGGCGGGTGGCCTCCATGCTTAACGACGGTTGATTTAGCGGACTTGATTGAAGTGGCAAATAAAAGAATACACAATACAGTAATGAAGCAGTAGCATATAAGGGAATTCCATTTTTTGATGGAAATGAGGGATTAGTCTAACATGGCAAATAAGGAATTTTTAGGGCATAATTGCAGATTTTGATGTGCAATGACAATTTCCTTCCTTGCTACCATGCCACTTTGAAGTGAAAGTTGAAACTCTAGGTTTGACTGGGAATTTACATACCCCTGTTCTGCATCTTCAATAAAGCTAAAAGGGGTATCTTGTATATTCATCCCCAAAATAAGATGTTTTAACATCTACTCCCCCTAGTTTGTTGATTTTATTTGGGCATTTGGTGTTACTAAGGAGTTTCAGTTCTATTTTGTTTTGTTGGCTGTATTTGTTGATGTGTATTATGCATGAATGCACGTGGAAATTGCTATTGCTTAGTCCTCGACTCCTTGGTCTTCATCACTGATCATGATCAGTTTAATGGTGCAGAACATTGTTGGAGTAGAAGCTGCTCAGGACCTTATTCAGGAGTACTTGCAGAGACGGGGTTACATTGATCCATCAAAGGGCAATGAAAACCTGCAACCATCTAGCCTTCAGCCTTATGTGAAACCATCTGCTGAAGCACGGGCTACTCAAACAAAGAAGGAGGCACGTACTAAAAAAGATGCTGCATCTTCTTCTAGTCAGAGTTCCAAGAGTCAATCAGAGAATGAACCCCAAGGTGCCTCCAAGAGAGGCTCAAAAAAGAAAGGAGTAAAAGCCATCTCCCTTGCTGAGGCAGCGAAGGGTTCTATTGTCTTCAAGCAGGGGAATCCCTGTTCATGCCAAGCACGCCAGCACAAACTTGTTAGCAACTGCTTATCATGTGGCAAAATTGTGTGTGAACAAGAGGGCGAGGGACCCTGTAGTTTCTGTGGTGCACTTGTTTTAATGGAAGGCAGTACATATGCTGGTTTAAGTGATGTTGGAGTTCCTCTTTCAGAAACAGAATCTGCTGCTGAAGCATATGCAAAGAGGCTTGTTGACTATGACAGAAACTCTGCAGCAAGGACTAAAGTTTATGATGACCAAAGTGACTATTTTGAAATGGAAGGAAATAGTTGGCTTTCTTCAAAGGTAAATCATCTTCGATTCTTTATATTTTATAGTTGAAGTTAATATTCATGTTGTTTATGTACATACACTGCAACCAATCCTAGCATGAATTTTTTTATAAGAATAGTTGATTTCCTGTGTGTTATGATGTGTCTCAAATAAACATATACCACCAATTACATACTCAGGAAAACATCATGCACTCATAATTTGCATTTGATGCATTGTTACCATCATATTTGTTTGATAAGAACGTTTAGCTTGATGTAATCAGAGTATCAGACAATTTACTGTGCAACTATTTGAGATATTGACAAATTGCTCCAATCGAACCATATGGAACAATGTTCAGTTCTCAAATTTTCTCCCTTCAGGAAAAGTCAGACCTAAAGAAGCAGCATGAGGATTCTCAGGAAGCAGCTGAAAAGGATAAAGGGAAAGTGGTTATCACATTTGATTTGGTGGGCCGTAAGGTAATATAAATCATTGCTCTTGATTTACAGTAATTTGCTTAAAGCTTTAAGCAGAACATTTGGAAGAGGACATAATTTTGCACATGTTTCCTACAGGTAGTTTTGAACAAGGATGAAGCCACTGAGTCGGAATCTGAGCATCGGATCTTGAGACCACTCGAAGAGAAGGATCAGAACCAACGCATACAACCCAACCCCACAATCAGAGAGCAGCCAATGTTCATTGAAACAGGGTCGGTGAAGCCGAAAACTGACAGAGTACGGCAGAGCAAGAGACTCGCCAAGAATGGCCTGTGCCTGGAGGTAACTGGGAGGCTGCAGCACGACGACAAGGATCTTCAGAGCTTTCTGGGTGGCAAAATGAAGAAAGGTGATCATCTGGCGTACAGTTCGTTCGGCCAAACCCGCGAAGGGGACGACTTCGACTGCTCCCAAGATTTTGATTGAGCCTAGCTTGTGGATCGTGATGGTTCGCTGGTTATGCTGACATTGTAGCTATTGCAAACCTCGATTTCCAATCTGTTCCTCCTGGTTGGATGACTTGTTAAGTTTATGAGCTTTCACTCAAAGGAGGTAAAACAGGACGGAAAATTGCTATGGTGCACACTCGCATCCAACTTTTTGTTGCAAGGATAACTTTGGGACCTGTAGAAAAGGTGAAAATGGCACATTCAGTTCTCTTGTTGCCCCTACAGTTCCTGCTCTTTCGTTCCTTTTTATCCTTTTGTAAATAATCACAAGAGAGCTACTACAATCTACAAGGTTGTTTCACGAATCAGATCCGCAAATGATTGGTTACGGTTACGGCTAGGTATGAAAAAAAAATACCCATAGTAGAAACGGAAATGTATTTTTTATCTAGAAATGGAAACGGAACAACTTCTTTTTTGTTTTCACTATTTTTATTGCACTATATAAAATATTAGGTTTTAATTTTTCATATTATGTAAAACTTTGAACTATCTATTAAATAATTTAATTTAAATTAATATATAATTAGTAAATTATTTTATTTTATTATATATTTATCATTTATTAATATGTGGATAAATTAAACATATTTATTGGTTTATCGTAATTTTTTTCATAGATGAATTATTTTTTTATTTCAATAGATATTCAGTTTTGTATTCATATACATTTCTTATTCTGTTCGTATTAGTTTTCGGTCCCATTTGCTTTCATATCTGTTTTTAAGATATCCACATTAGTTTTGTTTCCATTGAAAAATATAGAAACAAATATGATAGCGTTTATTTATGTTCATTTCCGGTCCGTTTTTATCTTAGCCCAGGCTCAGCACATGTCCAAATGGGTCGCAAACAATGATTGTGATTGGACCAAGGGCCAAGCTAACCAAAAGTAGAGATGTACATAAATTTTGTGAACTGATTTATGTGTTAAAAGATGTAGATATACGCTTAAAGTTCATATATGGTCAACGGTTAGATACTAAACACTAATTTATTTTTAAACATCCTAACGTATATCTCTGTGTTGGACCAAATACAATTTGGAGAAGAAACGGACGTAGACAATGCTTAGAGCATCTCCAATGGTTGGCTATTTCACTAGCTACATTCACTCTCTTTCCTATGTGGATAGAAAATGTGAAAAAAAAGAGAATAGCTAGTGACGAGCTAATAGATAGAAGATTTCACGTATTCCAAGAAACTGAGTGTATTACGTGTGGGACCAAGTACTAGTGGTGAGATACATTATTATTTTTATTCTTCTCTCAGCTCCACATCAGCTAGCTATTTGAGATAACCATTGTGGATGCTCTTAGAACAATGTTCAAAAAATCATTCCTAGGAGGCGCCTAGGCGGCACCCTAGTGCCATGATTTGCATTGAGGCGGCAAGCTAGGGCTCAGTGCCTTGGTGGTCAACCACGGTGTTGGAAGATTACAACCAAGAAATACGGTCCAAGAGAGCGGGAAAGAGGCAGAGAGAGGTAGCGGGCAGATCCACCGTGAGATCTGTCGATGCGAGGTGCACGTGACAAGATCCACCATCGAGCGTCGTGCACGGATGCTCACGAGAAGTATGTGGCTTGGACTTAGAGTATGGAGTAGGAATGGCAACAGATCTAAAATCCACAGGTTTGATGAAAACCCGCCCGTGAATAAAATCTATGAAACTCATATAAACTAGAACCGGTGGGTTGAAGACTAAACCCAAACCCGAACCCGATGGGTAATCCGCAAGTTTAGTTTATACTCTACATGAATTATATTACCATATAAATATAATTAAAAATCAATAATAAATTGGACATTTTCACATTACTAGTACATAGTTTAAAGTGATGAAGTCATTCAACATAATAGTTCAAAAATCACAATCACTCAAGTCTCAACATAACCGTTCATAAATCACAACCATCAAGTCTCAACATAACAATTCATAATACAACCACACCAAAATTTTAAACATTATGGTTCACAACCACTCGACGCAACACTCATTTCTTCATTTCTCTTAGCAAAGCAAATCGTTCATTAAGAATAGTCTTCTTAGCATCATCCTAGCAATAACAGAAACAAAGATCAATAGAAATTGAATTAATAGTTTACCTTTAATGACCAATAGTTTTAAACAAAATCATACCTCTTCATCCATATCATCAAGACAAGTCATCAATATATTAAGAGTAAAAAAACAATTCCCTAATAACTTTAAAATACATAAGTGCAATCATGCAAGAAAGTTAGAAAAAATGAAAAACTTTAAAGACAGAAAGTGTTTGATTTACCTAACATATCGGTACAGGTCCAAGCTTGCATACACATGAGAGCTTCTATTGTATTTGGTGACAATCTACCATGATGTGGACTAATTATCCTCCCACTAGTACTAAAAGCTGATTCAGATGCTACCGTTGTCACAGGAATTTCCATGATATCTCGAGTAATCTTTTGTAGAGTTGGGTAGTTGATTCCTCCAAAATTCTACTAACTAAGGATATCAAAATCTTGTGTTCTACGTAATGTTGGCTCTTCTAAATATAAATCCATTCCCGTCTAGACATAATAAGATGGCACACTTGATTTTGTAGACATGTATTGATCAAATAGATCATAAAGTTCAGCACTTTCTTGGCTGGCAGAAGAACTAGCATTACTTCTCATACTCATTGATGTTTCTACAACCTCCATTGAACTTTGGTATTGTCGCACTAAATTGTACATTAATGTTCTAATGCTTCTGTAACACCCCAAATTTCCAAAAAGGTAAAAGTGCAATTTAATTATATTTTCTAAAAAAGGAATTATTTTTGATTTATCTATAAAGCTGAAAATGCTCAAATAAACAAAAATCTAGAGAAATAACCCAAACCAGGGCCTGAGAAAATTTCTATATGATCATAAGGCCAAGACCTATTTTTGAGAATTTTTACAAATTTTTATCACCTTTGCAAGGAGCCCAAATATTTTAAATCAATTTCAGCAATTATTTTTATTCAGAAATACATTTAAACAGTATTGGACCACTCTTCCCCTTTCTTCCTCCTTAGGCTGGCCTCGCCCACTCAGTCCCCGTGCCCCTCATTGACACGCGGGCCCTACCCGTCAGCGACCACTCTCCCTCTCCGTGCGTGCACCCGAGTCCCCGGTCCCACCTGTCGGCGCCAAACTTCCCGCCTGAGCCCGACCCCACCCGTCAGCCCCGACAGTTGCCACACCTGCGCCCTCACACACCCGCTGACAGTAGGCCCTCACTGTCAGCTTCGTCTTCCTCGTTGCGCCGCCGCCCCCAAACAGCGTCGGCTGAAACCCTAGTGCCACGATCCCGCCGTCACCGGCCCCCTTCCACCAAATTGACGTCAGCATTAAACTCCCCGAGATTCGTTGACTGTTTCCCCCTTAACGCCGACGCGTAATCGCCCCGGGATCACCGCGTGCATGCATGGCAGGAGCTCGCCAGAATATGGAAACCCCCCTCAGCTTTCCTTGTATATGCCTGCCATTTACACCACCTGACGCCCCTATAAAGACCCCGGCCACCGCCGCGTTCGGCCCTCACGTTCAATTGCGCCCCGCCCGAACAAAATGCTCGCCACCCCGCTTTTAGCACCACCCCTCTGCACCGACTCTAGCCGCCGTTCGCCGTCGCTGGAGGCCTCCTCTGCCGCCGTCGACTACACCGTCGTGACCACCGTCGCCTCCCCGACCTCGGCCACCCCTCCGTTCCCATTGAAGACCACCGTAGCTCCACCGCCAACGAGGGCGCGAACACTCCCGCCGCACCAGCACGTCGCCGACCACCGCCTGACGACCTCAGACCCCCCGCAATGGTACCATCATGCTCCCCTTAGTGGCCTATTTCCATTTCTGCACTCAGTTAGGGCCGCCGTCCACCGCCGTCGCCGCTATGCCGCCGACAACCCTCGGTCGTCGCCGGAGAAGACGAACGTCATGGGTAAAGTACCCGTGCCGTGTCAGATTCATCCACGACCGCGCGATCACGATCGGACGGTCGAGATTAAACCGATCGCCCGGTTTAATCTAACTTGTCAGATCTCAGTGAAGCGGTATGTTTTAATCTGAGCCATCCATTTCTATTTAAAATCTGTTTTAATCTGGGCCCTCCATCGCGTACCGTTTCAGCGTTTTAATCTCAGCCGTTGGTTTTCATTTAAAGTACCCGCCTCACCCATAGCCGCTCGATCCAGATCCGACGGTTGATCTAAATTCGGCTCACGCGCACAGTGCACGGGTTCACGGTGGGCTCGGCTCACCGTGGACCAACGACTATTTTAGGGTTTAAATTAAATTCCAAAAATTGATTTAAACTTTAAAAATTCATAACTTATTCAAATTAACTCCAAATTTCACCATTTGAATTTTAGAAAATTCACCATTTTATTCTCTACATTCTGGACCAATTTACTTGACACGTTTATACTGATTATTATCCAAAAATAAAACAAAGGATAATGTCTTAATCTTTAAAAATTCATATTTACCCCCTTTTCTCCAAAATTTCTCATTTTAATTTTTGAAGGTTTTTTTTTCTATTTTCCACAACTTTAATCAATTAAAATGAAATGACTGTACTGTTTACCTTTGTATGTTAAATTGATTACTATTCTCATTTTGTGTGCCACGAAGACTACGACGCCGTCGAAGAGCCGGAGTACTACCCGGAGGTTCCACCATCACCTTTTGCCGAGCAAGGCAAGTCACCAAACTAATTTTTGAGCATATTGAACCTAGTTTTCTTAAAATATCACTAAAACCCATAGGTTATAAGTGCATTAGTCAAATTGAAAGCCTTACATTATATTTATTTAGATCCCCAACCTTGAAGTGCAAGCCCAAGCCATGCTATTGAGCCTAAACTCCTTGCCACCTTAATAATAATATTATTAGATAGTGTCCAATGTATTGACACAACCACTATAGGATAAAAACGAGTCGTAGAGATTTGGGTTCAATTATATGATCCCTGTTATTCTCTTATCCTTGGAATTCTGTTGGTTATGGAGTTTTGGTTAGGTGTGTAAGCATGGTGGGTTCCGGGTGCAAGCTAAGGCATTGGTCGGTAGCACCTGGGGAGCTATAAGGACCGGTCTGCAGGATCCGTTACAATACACTTCCGTACTAACCACAAGTATAGTAGGTAAGTCCTAACTAAGGTATGTGGCGTTCCAATTCGAGGCACCACTAGGAGATGGGTCAAGCATCACCTACGGGTGGCTTGTACCGATGTGGCGCAAAAGGGGGCGCGATGTTAGCCCGGAGTGTCGGGCGCACCAGCGAAACCTAGAGCAGGTGTTATCAGATTGGAGCATCTCATGCTAAGGTTTTGGCACGAGTTCCCGTGGTATGGGTCATCTCATTACACTTTGGTGTGGGGGATGAGTGCGTGCCTTGTGGGTACAGTGGTACACCTCTGATCAGAGTTTAAATCTTTTCTAAAAGTCGAGCCCACGGTCAAGGGCGAGTTGCGTGACATCTCGCAGTTAGCTTATCGTTATAAGTGTTGCATGATGACTTGGCATGTAAGGACTGTTGAGCGAGGAGGGAAAACGTACTCCTCGAGTTAGAAGATATTGCATTGTTCATGTTTATTATTCTGTACAATTAAATTTGATTACACTAAATGCTGCAACTTGAAAATGTACTTTTCCTCACTTTAAACTCTTATCATTCCCTTGTTATTACCCTGCATTATTATTGCATTCTCGGTGGCTTGTTGAGTACTTTTGTACTCATACCCATTGGAAAAATACTTCAGAGACTGCGTACTATGAGGAGGATGGTCTGAAGTAGCGACCCAGTCAAGGACGTGAGACTGGCGGAGATATTCATCGTGTAGTTTTATTTTCATAGTTTCTTTTAAATTTACACTTATGTAATAATGTGGTCTACGAACCATGTATAATTGACCGTATGTACGTTGTCGCATGATGAACATCTTGTTATTATTGTCTTTCTAAGAAAATTCAATAAAGTCTGGATTTTAATAAATCCGGGCGTTACAACTTCCAATTTCGACACTAGCAACATCTTCACCATCGACGGAGTTAAAAAGAACTTCCAAGAAATGAAGTTTGAACCTAAGATCTAGAACAATAACAACTACCATGAAACCGTGAACATCTCTCTAATATTTGTTAAATTTATGTTTCATCAATTCAACCATTACTTCTATCTCAGGATCATCACTAGTTCTCCACTTTCGAATACCCGGAAAATACTATAGACTTTTGGAAACAAAACATAAGTAATGCCTGATAATAATTCAGTTGCCTCAAAAAATATCTTGAACCTCTCACAAAGTTTTCTAGTAAACTTCCAATCCGTTTCAATTGGACAATAAGGACTAAACATATTTTCATATTGTGAAATATGCTCAAAGATAGATTGATACTGCAATGCAATGGCATGATATAAGTAGAGGTTCACCTAGTTTTAACATCAAGAGCAATCCTTTTGTGTACTTAATATTCATTTGAGATGTTGTTTTTTCAAATTTCTCATGTCTCTTTAGTGCGACTAACCAATACCAACACTTTGACAGACTCTTTCAATACCCTTCTCAATAAAATTAATTCAATCTTTTACAATTAAATTTAAGATATGTGCAACACACCACATATGTAACCATGAACCATCTAACTGTAAGTTCAAGTATTATTAGTTTGATTTTGGTGATTAATGACAAATCTAATTGTGTTGAGACTAATATTTTATTGAGTATTTATTTGTTTAGTCTCATTTGGATATGAAGATAGAAATGGTAAGAGGTACGTGGTAAATTACTTGTTGTCTTAATTGATGTATCTTGCATGAATATAATATAGAGTGAACTCTTCGTTTAATCTTGATTAAATATGTCCATATATTTTTCATCTACAATCATATGTATGAACATCTTGAGGGGGAGCTCACTTTATATTACATGATTTGTTAGAATTTATTTAATATAACATTTTCATTTTGAAATGAATATATCATTTAGTCAACACTCTCTCTATATATATAATGATTGAACCTAATCACGATAAGATCAAAATACATGGAGATAAAAGCTATTTTTAATACTCTTCATCTCATGTATATGTTTGATAGGTTCAAATATGATTTTCATGTTATGGGCATATATATATATATATGAGACTAACATTTTCTCTTAAGTATTATTTATTTTAGTCTCATTCATTTGCAAATATGAAGATCACGACGATATGCATATGTTATCATATTCACATTCTTGTTGTGTGCCTTCGATATACATTATAGGATAAACTTTTCCATATGCTTAACTCGAATATGTGAATATAGGTTCTTCACATATACACAAATGCACATATTTAGAGGAGTTATTCTTATATGTTGAATGTGCATAGTATTAATTCATGTTCTCCTATTGCTTCATCTATACTCGTGCATATGGTTTTCTTAGATATATTTTGCATGCACATATTCAGGGGAAGTACAAACCATATTTAGTTATATATGCATTTGATCCATATTCTTCGCATACATTCTATTGAGAATATTAATTTAAATTATAATTTAGATGTGAGTACTTGACACTTGTGGTGTTAATATATACTCAACCAATCTATTAATATATTTCTTATGTGACGGTTGGTCAACAAGTGGAGGTCGACAACTGGACTGTTGGACTAATGGATTTCCTCAAAGTTGTGTAAAGTAATAGGTCCATTTGTGAGGAGAATATTAGATGACATATTGTATTAATGGTCATCGATTTAAAGTCATCATCATGAGTCGATGAAAATAGAGGTTGATCAAGGTTTCAACGTGAAGATAGTTTGGCTGAATGATCACATGAATTGATCCCAAGTTGAATAAGAGCAAGGAAAAGATACAATGCATCTAAGGATATATTTCTTAGTATTTTGTTGGTCTTTGTGTTTGGAGTAAAGACCAGATTGCTGGATAGGTGTTGTATTATTAAGATGAGTCATTGACTAGTAGCTTGATTTGAACCGTGTGCAAATCGCTAAATCTCAAATCATCATCTTTTTCACTAAGCATGCTCATTTAGGTTTTGTCTAGCTTGAGTAATATATCTAGGTAGGATCTTGACCCTGTTGATACTCAACTAGAGTCTTTAACATGCATGTGATGAAACTTGCTTAGAGGTATATCATGCATTGCTTGTCCACCAGTGATTATCATCGAAGTCAGTTTTTTGGATAAAGAGAGAGGTGGACATATCAAGGGGAATTTCCAATATTGTGTCGAGAGTTCTCTCAAGTCTCAAATAGAGTGGAAAGTGGATATGTGCAGTTGGAATGAGTTGTCCTTTGTGCACATATTCGATATAATGTATTTTAGATTTTGAGCCTTTTATACCAGATAAAAGTTAGATTTCTTGGATGGAAATCATATGGATTGTGTAGCCCTTGAACTTAGATTTCTATATAGTTCAAGATCGTCGAATTCCGACACCCGAGTCAAAAGTTATTGTTGTTTTACTAAGTGTAAGTCGTATTGTTTTTGAGGTCTAACCGGGGTGCATGGGCCGGTCTGACTGACTTAAGATGGTCCATCTGACTACTAGAAGTGCCCAAAAAGCCCCAACGGTTAGTGGTTCGAGGGCCGGTCTAACCAACGTGGGATGTCCGGTTCGACCGGGTTGTGTTGGGCAGTCCGACCAGCCAAGGGGTTGGTCCGACTGGTGCATTCTAGTTTTTACTGCAACAAATTTCTAGAGTCGAATTTGTCGCTATCGGTCTGACCGAGCTGATGGCCGGTCCAACCCGGGTACGGTCAGACCGAGCCACCATGTCTGGTCAGACTAGGTGCCCCTGTTACGTCATCCAATATCTATTTTTCTAGCCGTAGGCAAGAGGGTCGATCCGACCGACCCAAGATGGCTAGTCAGACCGACAGTGTGCAGAGAGCTCTCAAACTTCACCTAACGGCTATTTTTTGGTGTGGGCTATATAATGGCATGAGTTGGGTTGGTTTTGTTGTTGCTCCTAGTTGTATTGATAGCATACATGTGAGAGCAAACCCTAGTTAGCATATTGTGCATTATTTGTTCTAGTGAAGCATCTCCTCTTTTCTAGTGCATAATTTGCAACTAAAGTGCATTAGTTGCATATAGATAGTTGTAGAGGAAATATTATAGTGTTTGTGCATGATATTGAGCCTTTAGCACTTGTTGATAGTCAAGTGAGTTTTGGCTTATTACTCTTGGTGTTTGCCGACACCTAGATGGTTTTGTGGCGGTTGTGGACCAATGATCTCTAAGAGAAGATTGTCGAGGAGACCCGATGTTTGTGAGTGGCTTGGTTTTCGCCATCTCCGGAGTGGAGGAAGAACAACCCTAGTGATTGAGGCTTGAGAGCATCACTTCTGGTGTCGTCTCTATACTAAGCTCATTCCTCATCGTGGGAATCCGGTGGTTTGGTGAAGGGAGCAGTCAAGTGATGTTTGCCTCAACAGTGATGTAAGAATCCGACAAGCTTCCGAACATTGGGTGAAAAATATTGTGTCCTCATTTATGGTTTGCATATTGTACTCATTTACATACTTGCAATCTACCTTTCATAAAATTATTTTGATTACTTGTCATCCTAGACTTGCAAACCTCAATATAGGCCTAGCTTTTGTACACTTAGTGAAAACTAGTTGTTTTAGGCCTTGATTGTGCAAAACCGATTTGTTTTAGCTTCCGCATATAGTAATCGGTTTAGCCAAACATTTTTTAAAAGCCACCTATTCACCCCCTCTAGTCGGCCATCTTGATCCTACACTAACATAAGAGAATCATGAGGTAACTTGCATTGCATTTTCTCCATAAGATCATCGTTTGTGTTGTAGTTGTCAAGAGTAATAGTTAATAGCTTCATCTCAATATGCCAATCCATCAAAACATCATGAAGAACCTCACTTATGACATCACCGGTGTGTGGGGCTAGCACATAAATAAACCTACAAAATATGACATTACAAAATGAATCTAACCAACAATAACAACAAAAGTATAAATCTTTTAAATTAGTAGAGCTCATTTCAGTTATAGATTGCTTTTGTACCTCATACATATCCAAGATATCTTTCCTAATTGTGTTTCTATAGGCTGACTTAAATAAAGGTTGCAATGTAGCGCAAATTTGCGAAAGAGGTCATAATCAACTATGGATAGTGGGTACTCATGGACACATATCATTAAAGCAAGGTCTTTTAAAGCTGTCTTGTTCAAAAACATATTTCTCAAGATTAACAAACCCCTCTTGATTTTTTGAAAGCTTCAATGTGGACTATTTTAGCCCCTTTTGTGCCTGCTTAGATTGACAAACCTCGACATGTGTATGCAAATGTTTGGTACCATTTCTAGAATTCACATAAATATATTTATGACACCATTTGCATTTAGCTTTTCATATATCCCCTACTTTAACTTCTTCAAATTCATCCCATGCAGGAGATGTTCTTTTCATTCTTCTTCCAACAACAATATTTTTAGTAGTATCCATACCTTGTGACTCTTGTCAAACTGAGGAAGTGTTAGCTCTTGGTATATATGGAGGTGCATTGACACCTTCGGTAGCAACACAAGCAACAAAAGCAGAAGAACCATCTGGAGTTGATATCCTGCATTTTTTAATGATAAGCTACTGTAAAATAAAGTTATAAGCAATTTTTTGAAAGCAAATTTTACCATGTAGTAGATCTAGCGCAGACGCACTCTTGGCACTTCCCTTGCGTAGTGGCACACAACCTCCTTGGCATGGACTTGCGGGCGGCGAAGTGCGCGGTGAAGCAGGTGGCTCCCTTTGGCACCTGCAGCCCACCTGCCACCCTCCTCGGCTTAGAGCCTTAACTCGCGTGTCTCATGGGACTACGACTGTTGACCTATTGCCTTGCCTGCCACCGCAAACTAGTGAGTGGAACTGTAGAGGTTGCACTACAACAATCTAGGGAACTTTCATCGGCCAAAGCCAACGGAAGTTAGCCCTTTCCCGATGGAAAGGGCTAACTTCCATCGGCTTTGGCTGACGGAAGTGAGGAGACAGAAGTTAGCTAACTTCCGTCGGCCGCCGATGGAAGTTATCTAACTTTCGTCGACTTCACGTGGCCGACGGAAGTTAGCGTCAAACTCTACCACGTCAGCAGAGGGGCGCTAACTTCCGTCGGTCACTCTGGCCGATGGAAGTTAGGGGCATCTAACTTCCGTCGGCTTTAGCCCTAGCCGACGAAAGTTACCCTTTCTGCCCACGTGGCCGAAAGCAGCTAACTTCCGTCGGCTATGGTCAAAGCCGACGGAAGTTAGCTGGTATTTTTTTGTTTTTTCCTGGTTCCCCTATTCACACTCACATCCAAACACAATTTATATCACATTCACATATAACATCCAAAATCACATCTCACATCCATAATCACATTCAAACTTCACATATAACATCCAAAATCACATCTCACATCCAAACTTCACACATCACATCCAAAATCACATAACACAACTGAATTCACATCCAAAGTCACAGTACACATCCGCATTCACATATACCATCCAAATTCACATACAAAGTCACATAACACATTCAAATTCATATAAAAGCGCATATCACATCCAGATTCAATCCAAACTTCACAATACACATCCATACTCACTGATCGCCCACATTTGGGTCGTGGGCACCGTCGCTGCCTCCCGCTTCATCCACATTTGCCCTGGAGGCTCCATCCTGACCAGACGTATGGAAACTCTGAAGAAGTAGACAAAATTAGAGAACGAACTCAACTACCCTTCTAAACGCTAACTTAAGTATCTGAAGTAATGATATGTCAGGAGGTACCTCAGGTGATGTAGGAGATAGTGGTGGTGGCGGGGGAGGTAGTGGTTGGAACAAGGACATGTCAAATCCACCATGCTGCTGGGCTAGTTGCGACACATGTTGTAATGTAATCAGTTAGTTCTAAACCTATTTCTGAATACTTTTTAACTACAACACTGTAAACTAAACTTACTTGGATCATCGCCTGATGTTGTGCTAAGCAGACGGTATAGTACTCTTGTTGTTGTCTGCTGTGCTCATCGCACCGCCTCATTTCCTCCCTCAGCTGAACCACCTCCGGGTTTTCTTCTGAGCGACAACGGCTGGAGCCAACTCCGACGGAGCTCTACGACGACTAAGCTGACTTCTGAGCTCTCACCGCTCTCGAGTCAATAACTCCATTGAACATGGAGTACCTGCAACATTGAATGAGTTAGTTACCATCACAATACCATACACAAAACATTAATAAAAACATTGTCTCACCGTCCATGGCTTTTTCCACCTCCGTTGGAGTACACGGCCATTTGATCGACAGGTTCTCTCCGCCAATCATAGTCCTCTCCATGGAGTCGAACCATGTGTTCACCATACTGCGCCTGCAAAAAACATGTCCGATTAGATGGAGAAAAATGAAATTACGCAAACTCTTAACATTGCTAACATCTCACCAAATGGTATGTGGCTGTCTGGCTACACAAGACATCTGGCTGTGTAGGATCGCTTCCTTTGTGACCAGAGGTATACACCTCTATGTCACTTGGCACGTTGCCAGATTTAGCTTCCTGTACAATATAAATGAGTTAGTCACATTACAATGTATCTATAGATAGAGAGTGAAAGAAGGAGGTCTTACCATGCGTTTAGCGTGGTGAATATATCCATCGGCACCATATCTGTGCTTCGGATCCGTCCCGCGGCATTGTCTTTTCTGCTCAGAAGTCTTCTTGAATGCAGCTGAAGACCAAATCTTGCAGAATTCGAAATATGCATCCTCGCGGTTTGCAAACCACGGAATCCTCACCTGAACAGAGATGATATTTGTATTATATGACAACAAATCTCAACAATCAAAGATTTAAAAAGTTAGAATTGTTTATCGAACGGTATTGTTCTTCAGTCAAATATATTGTGGATGCGCCCATCGCCTTGCTCATTCGTTGCCCTAGCTTCTCCTTGTAGTAAGCATTGTTCGCTTGAATGCGGGCATACGAAATAGCATCCTTCACCACCTTGTGTGCATTGTTGTTGAAGACTTGAAGAGCATGATTATGGTGATTGCCGACTTCTGGCAAGCAAAAGCGTAACTGCAAAAGTCATGATTAGTAAAGTGTTGTAACTCGAAAAGCTTTGTGTTAAAACTAAAAGAAGATTGAAAAAACACATACCCAGAAGTCATGAGACACCGCCCCCTGAGCAGTTCCGTGGCGCCCGTCAGGAGCAAACCGGTACTGGTCCCATGTCTGGCATAGACCCCGCTCACCGGTCGGCATTGTCAGCACCCCTGGGTAGTGCAAACGACACAGGTTACCCAATATCTGGTTAACCTGCCTGACCCTCGAAGTGCCATCAAACCGAGAGTCAATCCAAGATCTAGAAATACATAATAAATAAAGTCAGTTTACTGAAAGATTTTTTTTGAAAAAAAAACAAAACAACAGAAGAGTATTAGACTTACCCGTCACCTACAGGCGTAATCTTGATCTTGGCTCCACCGGAAGAGACTACTGGTGGGGTGACCAGGTGGCTCGTCCTAAAAGATATTGAGGACCCGGAAGCCTCAGCCCCCTCCTCCTGACTCGCACCCTCCAGGACATCCCCCTGCCCCACACCCTCCGAGACATCCCCTACCCCGCACCCTCCGGGTCATCCCCTTGCGCCGCACCCTCCGGGACATCCCCCTCCTGCCCCCCACCCACCGGATCATCCTTGTGACCCGCACTCTCCAAGTGTTTTTCTCCTACAAAATAGTATTGAAACAATTAGTAATAGTTTATAACTGGCATAAAAAGCAATCCAAAAGTTACCTCATCATCCAGTTGAAATGCAATAAGCCGACCAATTAATGTTGGATCTATGAATCTCAGGAGCTGCTCTTGACGACGTCTGTTTGAAGAAGAGGAACTACCCTGGAATAGGGTGTCCTCCTGACTTGTCGGTGTACTCGCCGAAGTACTCGCCGATGTACTCCCCAAGTGGAAGAGCTTCCTCGTGACACTCTTCACCTTTTTTGACATCCTGTTCAAAACAAGCACAAACGAGCATTTATTAGTAAAGAAGGTTTGAACATATGAAAAAACATGTAATATGAAGTATATTGCATATGCATGTATAAAAACAATTACTTGTCAATTATCATCAAAATCAGGATATATTTGTCCTTTTCTCCCAAAGCACGCCATGTTACTTTTTTCTTCTTATGTTGGTGTTTCCTTTTCTCGGGAACTGCCACATCATTAGAATCACCGAGAAAAGAATCTGTCGACGATTCTGACTCTACATTAAACGAAGTCGGCAATTCATCATCTTGGTAAACCTCATCGACCTCTTCAACCTCCAATTGACAAGCGCCATCACTAGGGGTGTGTAGACGTTCTCGAGGATTCACTTTGTAGACTACCCACCAAGCACTTAGTTTTCACATGGGTACGACATATAATACACCTGCTCGACTTGGTGAGCAAGGACAAAATTATCGCAACCAGATAATAGTTACGCGTGTTTGACTTCAACCATCCCAAATTGGTTTTCACGAGTACCATGTTTAGGGTCAAACCAATCACAATCGAAGAAGACTACTTTAATCTCCTTATTCCCGGCAAAATTGTACTCGATTATATTTTTGATGATTCCATAATACATAGTTTCGTGTCCTTGTCCATCAACGACCCTTGTAACAACTCCAGTATTAGTTGTTGCCGCTAGAGGTCGATATGCTTCAAAAATAGTTGAACGGAAGTGGAAACCATTAACATCATAGCGACCGTAACTTTTGGCACTAATACTTCCGTAAGAAAGCTGTCGCAAGTCTATATGTACATTGTCAAGGAGCACGCACTGCAAATCATAGGAGATTATAAGATAATTAACCTAGTAGAGTAAAATAATACGTGTCACAAAAGGTAAGGATTTACATGTTCTCTGAACCAAGTGAGGAAACTCACCATTTACTCCTTCTCGACGCAATTTATCTAATTGCTTCTCCGTTGGTTGACGACCAGACGTCAAGTATTTCGAATCAAACATACTGTCATTGTAACGAATAGGTAAACAAACGGGTATAAAATTTGGAGGTAAAATATAAAACTAAAAAGAATTTACTTACGCGAAATATTGTTCCATCTCTTCCATATTTGAGTACATGTAGAGCAAGGCATATGTTCGTTCTTCCTGAGTTATATAATATGTCGTGGAGACACCAACAGTTATGCCCTTCCACCCAAAAATTTGGAGATCACTACAAGGATGGTCTTCATCCATATGGTACCGTGTAGCAGGTGTGTTGACATTGTGATGCTCAGCGAAGTATACACTAGTGAAGTATGCTATCTCTTTCAATTTAAATTCTTCTGCGATGCAACCTTCAACTCTGGCCTTATTACCAACCATCGCTCTAAGCTTATTTAGGGACCTTTCAATATGATACATCCATCTATATTGCACAGGGCCACCTACCTTAGCTTCATATGGCAGATGAACCAGTAAATGTTGCATTGGATTGAAGAACCCTAGAGGGAATATTTTTTCCAATTTACATAAAAGCACCGGGATCTTTTTATCTAGCATCTCCATCGTATCTTTCTTAATTTCTTTCGCACAAAGTTGTCTATAAAAATGGCTCAGCTCAGCTAACGCCTTCCACGAAACATTACAGGAAGGAGTCTTTCCATTATTATGTGGTAATCGTGACTTTTCAATCCATTTAATTTCCCTGTCTTCAAATTCACAGCTCTTCTAAATCCCGCGGTGTAACCATCTGGGAATTTCAAATTTTTCAACCACCTCATTACTTATTTTTTCTTTAGGTTTTAAACAAAATGGGGCACGTGGCTTGCCACCACTATTCGTCAACTCAAGGGTTGGTCGATTACAAATCTCAGCTAAATCTCTTCTCGCCTTTACATTATCTTTTGTCCTGTTAGTAAAATCCATACATGTACTTATAATTCTTTCACCAACATTACGTTCCTGATACATAACGTCAATGTTGTGCATCAGAATTAGTGATTTTACATACGGCAGTTCCCATAAGCCACATATGTGGGTCCAATTATGTTCGGTTCCGAATCCTACAAATCCATCCTCATTTTCATTAAGGACCAACTCATTCAGCATATCAGCGATTTCTCTACCATTTAAATGCCTTGGTGGTCCCTTTACAACAATATTATCCTTCTTGAAATTGTTCCTATGTAACCTAAATGGATGATTCAAGGACAAAAAGCATATATGGCAATCAAAGTAACAAATCTTTCCCCCGAAGTTCAGATGGAAACAATCTGTGTCCTTCGCACATATCGGGCATGTCAACCTTCCATGACAACTCCAACCAGAAAAAATACCTTATGCCAGAAAATCGTGGACCGACCACAGATACGCAACTCGAAGATTGAATTTTTGCTTTTGGTCATAGTCATATGCTTCAACTCCTTTCCACAATTGTTTCAACTCTTCAATTAATGGCTTGAGCATCACGTTTAGTCATGTTCCAGGATGCTCTGGACCGGGTATAATGAGACACAGGAACATAAATTCATATTTCATACAAAACGAAGGTGGAAGGTTGTATGGAATAACAAACACAGGCCAACAAGAGTACGACGATGCGGTTACATTGAAAGGCGTGAATCCATCTGTTGCCAACCCGATGCGAACATTCCTTGCATCACTAGCAAAGTCTGCATCAAAATCATCTAGAGCCTTCCATGCCTCACCATTAGATGGGTGCACCATTACTTAATTATTCTCACGTACACCTTCTTTATGCCATCGCATATGTCTAGCGGTTTTCTTTGAGAGAAACAATCATTTCACCCGAGGTGTAAGAGGCATTGTTGGATCGGAAACGGCGACCAGAGGGGGGGTGAATGGGAGCTTTTAAAATTTCGGGCTAAAAACAACCTTCGGTTTTAATCCTGTCTTCTGCGGAACAGGCTTCGAACACTACCTTCGAAGGTCTGGTTCAGAGGTCCTTTGACAGCTCCGAACACAGGCTTCGCAGGAGCAAAAGTTCGAAGCCAAGAAGACTTCGCTCCACTAACAACCCTCGAAAATCTACTCTGCTAAGTTAGTGCAGGCTTCGCACACAGGGTGCTTTGAGCAGACTTCGCACTTCACCCTTCGCAAGAGTGGACACCCCACTGAGGACTTCGACCAAGTACTTGGCAGCAACAACTGGTGCTGGGCTTTGTACACGAAG
Organism: Zizania palustris; assembly: GCA_019279435.1. NCBI lineage: Eukaryota > Viridiplantae > Streptophyta > Magnoliopsida > Poales > Poaceae > Zizania > Zizania palustris. The sequence goes on along the minus strand of JAAALK010000287.1, from coordinate 20,633,242 downwards.
GTCTAAACGCACACAGACGGACTTCGCTAAGGGCTTCGACACAAGAAGCAAAACGGGCCTCGATCAGGGCTACGCTAGTAAGCAGTGAGGTCTAGCCTCAAGTTACACAGAGCGACAGCACACTGAAAAACACACTTCGCACAAAGACAACCTTCGCCTAGACAGGCTTCGGTGCACTATAACTAGCGAGGTATGTAACGCGAGCTCAAGCAAAAAGCACAAAGAAGCAGGGCTTCACCGCTTGAACAAGGAACACAAAAGATTGAACTCTGGATGAATACAGCGAGGTATGTGGCTACAGGAGATCAACAGTAAATGCTCAAAGTGTTAAATGTTACCTACCGAGCTCCCATATTTATAGCCCACAGTTCACCCAAAGGAAATGACTACACTACCCCTAGGGTTTACACCAGTTTTGTCTCTACAGAACAGAGGGGTACAAAAGGTAGTCCAACTTTATTCTGGAGGCTTCTCTGTCAGCTTTGCAGAGGGGACAGCGTCAGCTTTTTGCAGAGCAGACAGTGTCAGCCTTTGCAGTCTTTGACCTTCTGGAGCCTCCCTTCGCACGCGAGGGTGCGGTAGCTTCGGCGAGAAGCCTTGAGCCTGGTGGCCTTCGCTTCTCCGAAGATGGCCTCCGATACAGTGACGATTTTGAGCCGAAGCCGTCAAAGCCCTTGGGCCTTCGCACCAACACCTCCGGAGTGGACCACCACGGCTTCGCAGCTTCACCCAGCTCGAACTCCGTCAGTCCGTGTACCGAAGCCATGCAGGCCGAAGCACCACAAGACAACCACACTCCGGAGCTAGCCTTGCTCCGAAGCCTTCCACACTCCGAAGCCCCACCTTCAGAGTACCACCCTTCGAAGTCCCTCATTCGTCCAAGGCCTCCGCACGAAGCATTCCATGAGCCCTTCGTCGCAGTGTCTCTCCCCGAGCACACTCCTCGACGAGCCTCACCCGGACCATGCCTTCGATGCGCCTCGACTTCTGAGACCTTCGTCGGGTACCTTCGAATGTCTCCCTCCGGAGCACACTTCGAATTCCTTGCCTCCGTAGAGGACTTGATCCATCCAACTCCGAATTCACTCCATTCGGAGTACCTTCGAAGTGCCTCACCACCGAGGACTTTGTCTCGGAGTACCTTCAGCCGGAGCCACGCTCCGCACTCTCTGCCTTCACCTGGCGCACCTCGACCCGAGGACCGACCCGGACCCCCTTCGCAGCCACCGTGACGGAGCTCCCTGCTCCCCTGGCATCAAGCCTCCTGCTTGACCCAGGTTCACCTGCTACGAACCTCGTCCGTCGCCTCCAAAGTCCTTGCGCACCACAGACAAACAGACAAGTGTATCCAGTACTCCGGAGACCTCTCCGGGTTAGCAACCTCCGGTACACACTCTGGTGTACCGCCCAAAGTACCGAAGCCTTCGGTACACACCCAGTCATCGTGTACTGTCGGACCCCTCCGACAAGCACACTCCGCTGCAACAGCTGCAGCAGCCAAACCACCGAACACACTTCGGTGAAACCACCTCCGAACACCCTTCGGAGGTACAACCTCCAAAACCCCTCCGGAGGTATCCTCCTCCGAACACCCTTCGAACCAGAGGGTAAAAAGCCTGTCAATCACTCATCACAAGCACTAAAACCAGCCCTTGGTTTCTCAATCTCCCCCTTGATGAGTGCATTGACAACCAACTTTAAAGTCCAAGAAAATTAAAAACTTTCAGCACACAAGTGACCATAAAAACTCAGAAAAGAGCCAAATCATGTCACTTGACAAAGAATTTTCCTCCCCCGTTTTCAAAAGAGTCAAAAGCCCCTTCGGCAAATCTCCCCTTTCTCAAGATAAAAACTCCCCCTGAGTTAAGTTTTCCCCCTTTGGCAACAAAGAGCCTTTATGTCAAGCGTTTTCTCCCCCTTTTGAAATTATGCCCTCTTGCGGCAGAGAACGAAGCAAGTCTCTCCCCTTTAGGAATTTCTCCCCCTTTGGCAATGCAAGCATCAAAGAGCATGTAAAAGATGCAAAGCTTTGAAATGAGCAGAATTGCAAAGACATATGAAGCAAAAATATGCCAACAATAACACCAATGATCATGGGCTCAGCTCAAATTAATATTCTCTAAAAACATGATGAAGCATGTGATTTGACCATTTTTGAAATAAACGCATCACCACTTAGTCAACGAAACTAGACAAGTAAAAGCAAGGACTGCGCAAAGCTAGTCAATTTCTACTCTAGACAGACAAGTCCAGTTCAAATGGAGCATGAAAAGCAAACTTGATAATCAATGAATTTTCGTTGTTCTTTTCTTAGTGCGAGGGGTTATTTGTTTGTCCACCTTATACTTTCCAATTAGGCCAAGCCTAGGCATGAAAACCATAAGAAGCTTAAGGCAATGATTTTGGCATACACTACACTATTCTAGTTTAGACCAATGTGCAATGGTAAGCAGTCTAGAATAGGGTAGTGCGACAAACAAACCCACCTGGATCTTTAATTTGAAGCATGCAAATCATGGAATTTTTGATTTTAACTAAGTGAACCAAATGTTTGGCACTTTATGAATAACCATGAAAATGTAGAACAATTTTTCAAGTTGCAGTTTTTAGCATTCAATGAACAGTTTCTTGCTATCAAGCAGATAAAAGATAGCTAAAGCAGTCCTGCCTAAACATGCTAGATTCAAGACTAAGCAGTGAGCACGATTTGATTTTGAAAAGAAAACATCATGCACATGAATGTTTCAGATAAATTAAAGAGAGCTGAGCTGTCATGATGTCATGGATTATAATCAGGCATATAAGTGCAAAAGATGTAAATGCAATTTCAACACAATTATCAAATGCACATCCATCTAAAACTGCTCCCCCTCACAAAATGTCGTAAGGGTGACAAATGCCAAGTTCCCCACGCAAGTAAGCAAATCGAGAAGCATCGAGGGGTTTTATGAAAATGTCGGCAAGCTGGTGTTGGGTATCAACATATTGAAGTTCAATATCACCCTTCTCATTGTGATCTCTGAGAAAATGATATCGCACATCAATGTGTTTGGTTCTGGAATGCTGAACCGGGTTGTTTGCAATACAAATAGCGCTAGTGTTATCACAGAAAAGTGGAACACTCTTATAATCTAACCCGAAATCCCGCAAAGTGGAAACCATCCACAAAATCTGAGAGCAACAGCTAGCTGCAGCAACATATTCGGCCTCAGCCGTTGATTGTGCAACACTAGACTGTTTGCGGGAAGACCAGCAAACCAAGGAAGTACCCAGAAAATGACAAGTACCAGAGGTACTCTTCCTATCAATTCTACACCCAGCAAAATCCGCATCGGAATAACCTCGAAGACATAAAGATGAAGATGTTGAATACCATATGCCAAATTCAAGGGTATGTTTGAGATACCTTAGGATGCGCTTTACCGCTTGGCGGTGCGAAGCTCGTGGTGAAGCCTGAAAACGAGCGCACAGACACACTGCAAAGTGTATGTTCGGCCTCGTGGCAGTCAAGTAGAGGAGGGAGCCGATCATGCTCCGGAACTCCTTCTGATCTACGGCTTCTCCATCTTCGTTAGGGTCCAATGCTACAGATGTAGCCATTGGAGTGGCGAGGGGCTTCACATCGGACATATCAAACTTCTTGAGTAGGTCCTTGGTGTACTTCGTCTGGTGGACGAAAGTACCTTGTTTGCTTTGTTTGATTTGCAAACCAAGGAAAAAGGTGAGTTCTCCCATCATGGACATTTCAAATTCCCTGCTCATGGTATCTGCAAACTCGGCAACCAAAGCATGAGAAGAGCCACCAAAGATGATATCATCCACATAAATCTGAACTAGGAGGAAATCTTTGCCATGCTTGAGAGTAAACAAAGTTTTATCAACAGAGCCCATCAAATACCCTCGCTCAAGCAGAAAAGACTTAAGTCTATCATACCAAGCCCGAGGGGCCTGCTTGAGTCCATAAAGAGCCTTATGAAGTTTAAGGACTTTATGTGGGTACTTGGGGTTTTCAAAACCAGGGGGTTGTTTTACATAAACATCTTCACCTATGAAGCCATTAAGAAAAGCACTTTTGACATCCATTTGATAGAGTTTGAATCCCCGGGATGTCGCAAAGGCAAGCAAAATCCTAATGGCCTCAAGGCGAGCAACAGGTGCAAAAGTTTCAGTAAAATCAATCCCTTCTAGTTGAGAAAAGCCCTGAGCTACAAGCCTAGCCTTGTTTCTAACTATAGTCCCATCCTCCCCTTGTTTGTTTTTGAAAATCCATTTAGTTTCAATGAAATAAACATTTGGTGGAGGATCAACTAAAGACCAGACTTGGTTTCTCTCAAAATTTTCAAGCTCTTCATGCATGGCATTGATCCAACTAGAATCAGAAAGTGCAAGACTAACATCTAAGGGCTCGAAAGAAGCAACAAAGCTGAATCAATGAAATGAGCATGTGAACGAGTTACCCTTTGATCAAGCTCACCAATGATCTGCTCGGGAGGGTGCATCCTTTGAACATGATGTGGAGCCTCGCGGCGGGATGCAGTCTCCCCCTCAACTTGTGCGTTGGAGTGGTCCAAGATGACCGATGTTGAGGTAGTCGCTTCGGGACCTCGTGCCGAAGTAGTTGAAGCGGGGTCAGCTTCGGGGGTCGATGTCGAGGGTAGTAGGGGTTCATCCTCGAATTCTCCGGGATCTTCTTCTTCGAAGATGGTCTGTTCCATGTCGTGTTCATTTGCCTGTTCAAAAGTAGAACTAACAGAGGGGGTTGATTCATCAAAAGTCACATCACATGACTCGATGATAGTGTTAGTCTCTAAATTATAAACACGATAAGAATGACCATGAGTAGTGTAACCCAAAAAGATCCCGTCAGAAGATCGCGACTCAAATTTATCTAAGTTACCACGTTTTAGGATAAAGCAGCGACAGCCAAAAACTCGAAGATGAGTAACCTTGGGCTGTCTCCCAAAACGCAGCTCATAAGATGTCAAATTAAAATTGAGCGCAAGAATATACGGTTTGAGATGTAACATGCAGTTTTCATGGCCTCAGCCCAGAATTTTCTAGGAGTCCTATGCTCATCAAGCATCGTCCTAGCCATCTCAACCAAAGTGCGGTTCTTCCTCTCAACAACACCGTTTTGTTGAGGAACCCGCGGAGCAGAGAATTGATGTTCTATGCCATGCTCCATGCAAAAATCAACAAAGAGTCTGTTTTTGAACTCGATGCCATTATCACTTCGAATGAATTTCAATGCACCGGGGAGTTCAGTAAAAAGTCTCAAAGCCAAGCTCCGAAAGTGTGAAAACACTTCATCCTTGCTGGCAAGAAAGAAGACCCAAGAGTAGCGAGAGAAATCATCGACAATAACTAATACATACCACTTGCCGCCTAAAGAACTAACCCGAGAAGGACCTACAGTGTCCATGTGGAGAAGCTCTCCGGGCTGTTCAATCATCACTGTGGTGACTGGCGAATGCGAAGCGGCAATCATTTTTCCATGTCGACAAGGAGCGCAAACTAAATTCTTCTCAAACTTGAGCTTGGGCAATCCTCAGATCAGACCTAGGGCACTCAAACGAGCGAGCAACTCAAAGGTCATATGCCCTAGTCTCCTATGCCACTTCCAAAGCTCAGAAGTCGAATGTGCAACAAGACAATGAGAAGAACCAGATGATTCTAAAAAATCAGCTCCAAAAACTCTCCCAACTCTAAAGATCTTACACACCACAACGCCATCAGAATTGAGCACTTGCGAAGTATCGCGATGAAATCGCACTTCGAAGCCCTCATCAAGCAACTGAGATACAGACAGCAAATTGTATCCCAGGTTTTCAACCAATGCACATCTTGGAGAGTGAAATTCGAGTTAATTCTTACCACACCTTTACCTTTCACTCTACTCCTTCGATTGTTTCCGAAGGTGATATGTTCCCTTTGCTTGGT